>JAIPRL010007276.1:0-24129 GCA_025469235.1 Pemphigus obesinymphae
TAATCTAAAATGTATTTTAAAATGTCTCCTGGTTAAGAAACTTTGGATAGGGGGTGTGGGGGACGAAGTCCTCCACGGCTTACTTTTTCTCTAATATGTCCCGGAACGTTGATTTTTTAACTAGGCTCAGAGTCCGTCCTTATTTTTTTTCCAATTCAACCACTGATATAAATGCAGTAATACAAAAAAGCACGGCCCAAGGGGAGGGGGCGGTCGCCCTATCGACACCTCCCCTCAAATTCTCCACTGATATATACGTACATACAACCCTAGGGGGGGAATAGATGGGATTTGATTCCTATAGTTTCATCTCCGTGTACGCATACAGTGCATATAAATATGATATTACATGTCGTATACAGCCTATATAAATTATTATAATATAAGACGAAATTAACAATATACGACATAATATATCAATTATACGTGTTGCTCCTATAAACGTCAACAAATATCACAAGATTGGTGATCTTCAGTATACATTACCTGTATTTACGGATTATACTCGTATACATATATTTTCGCTGTACCTATTTATCGTACAAATAATAGTGTTATACGAGTACAACACTTATTAATATATATATACCTTTAGACGTAAACATAATACATATTATATACATTGAGCAATTTCATAAACACCAATTTGTTTTCTGGTTTTAAGTCGTTTTGAGGACGAAATAAAACAATATATACCCGGGTAATAATATAATAGGTTACCTATATGGTTTATATACATATGGGGTGCGACGTAATGGACCCCCACATTTCCGAGGTGAATTTTAAAAAAACTATACAAGATATGGGGAAAAAAATGTTTTTTTTTTTTTTTTTTAAATTATTTTTTAAAAATGATATGGTTCAAACGATTGCCTTGACGAGCGATGCTTATGCAGATGTTCCGAAACTATTTTTCTCCGTAGACCACGTGTTATTTTTTTCTATTTTTTGTAGACCACTAATATTGAATTTTTACAAATTCATAAAAGTGTTTTTGATAGCTTACACGGAACTACTCACTTGAATAGAATTTACTATGGAGTAAAAAAAATTTTAAATAAAAAACGTGTAACGTTTGATGATATTCATATCTTTATTTCTTTAATAATGACAATATTTATTATATTTTTTTTAATTATTAAAACGACAGGAAATACAAATTAAATGTAATAACATAAAAAAAAAACAATTTTAATGGGAAGGATGAGTCTGATGCTTTGATAGTAAATTTTCAATATTTGGCTTCAAATTAGTCAGGTTTAACCTTAAATCTCCTCTACCAGTGATTTCTAATCTATTTCTTCTTTTTGTAAGAAGATTGGTAACCGTGCTAAAACCCCTTTCCATGAGGTATGATGACGGAAACACCATCAAAAACTTTCTTGCGATAATCCATAATGCAATAAGTAACAGGTATGTCTCTCTGAAGCTAGAACTGCTAATATCCATTTCTAAATTGCTCCGTAAGTTCTTCGTTAGTACTTATTCCGATCAGTTCTTGTAATATGATTTCCGATGAGACTTCAATATCACTGTATGGATTGATAATCCATTGTGGTATTTATATTGTCAAAATATCCTCAAATCTGATTTTAAAGTCTGTGTAAAGGACATTTAAATATTGAACGTAGGCCGAAACGTCATTATCCTGGCAGTTCGTTTGTGAAAAATTGGGAAACTGAAATAATTTACGTTGTCCAATGTTTTGTTCATTATGTTAATTCTGACAAGAAAAGTTGCAATGATTGATTTTGTTTTTATTAAATTTAGATTATCACCTTGTAACTGCAAGTTAACTTCATTAAATGTAGCAAACAAATCTGTTAAATTAGCAATGTCTTCCTTTGGAAATTTTCTTTCAACATAGAATCTTTAGCATCCAAAATCTCTAAAACAGTCTCAAAAAGTTAAAAAAAAAACCATGTCAAACATAAGTCTTTATGTCCAGAAAATAATAGTAATAGTGCTCTTCCGGGCAGAGGGATTTTTATCCAAAGTCGGTCACATTGCCGTATCGGGTGGTTTCCCCTGCTTCGAATAAGAACAGAACCAAGTGAGTGTGACAAAAAATTACGGACATAGTATCATTTTCTGTGAACGATGTCCATAATAAGTCCCGTTAAGTGCAAAGTTTTTGAAGTTTTAGAAGTGAAAAGTTTTTGGATCGTTATGAACTCGAAGAAGACGATTTTTTTCACTTTATCATTAATAGAGATAAAACGTAAGTGGCTCACTACACTCCTGAAACCAAAAGAAAATCCTCACAAAAGCATCACTCCAATTAACCAAAAACACCATTTTTTTTTTGGCCGAAAAGACAGTTTTCAACTTTTTTGGCCGAAGGTGAATTGGTGTAACGCCATTGTAAGAACTATCTTTTGCAATCAGGAGTGTACTGAGATATCAATTTTTCATTTTTCGTAACAATAGAGTAGGGAAAATCATCTTCTTCTAGTTCATAACGATTCAAAAACTCTTCACTTCTAAAACTTTAAAAACTTCGCACTTGGTGGGACTTTTTATGGATATCGTTCATGGAAAATGTTACTACGTCCGCAATTTTTGTCGTACTCACTTGATTCTGGTCTCATTCGAAACAGGAGAAGCCACCCAACATGGCTTTGGGGGAAAAAGTCCCTCTGCCCGTGAGAGTACTAGTACTCTTATTTTCTGGACATGCCTCATATATACATCTTATATCAAACGAATATTTCTCTGATAATCAAATCAGCAAACTCGTAACTACTCGTATGTACTACCTAGTAACTTCGGACGGATGGACACAACGTGGAATATAAGGTGTAAACTTATATTTAGAAATCTAAAAAAAAGGCAAAATTAAAATTAAAGTCGTAAGGAGCACATTTATATTTTGTATTTTTGAATTATAGTTTTTTTGTAAAGTATATGTTTAGAAACCGGGAATTTAGCATGCTCGCAGAGTGGGCTTTACGAAATTGTTTTACTTATATTTACTTGATTTATTTTACTAATATATTTAGACATTTTACAAATAATAAAAAATGTACCTATCTTATTAATAATTATATAGATATCTATTTTAATGTAATCTTTTTTTTAATGGAAAATGACTATCGGTAATATATATATTTTATAAATAAAACTTTTAAGTTAAAAATACATTTTATTAATGTCAAAAACTTTGTAAAAATGATTATATAGTATTGAGTTTTTAGATACCTATATTGTCGTTATAGAATTTTTTTACCTTTACTTGTTAAGTTCTACAAAGTATATTTTTCTCCTTATTAACAATAACATTCAATAAAAATTAAATTTATTATTTATTAAATTTAAATAAATAGTTTTAGTAAAAATACACTCACAAAGTCACAATGTTTCATTTGTTTATTTTATGTATAGAATATGAAGAATGAATCATTGAAAATTATGTTTATATATACTTACCTATATTTTGTTTAGAAAAAAATGTATTAATACCTACTTAAATAATAATTTACATTAGGTACTTGTTTGTAATTAAAAAGTAATTTGAAGTATCGGTACTGGTTAAATATAATTCTGAAATGTGAAATACCTACATATGTATAATAGGTAAGGTACTTGTTTATAATGCAATTAAATTTAACTAGATTGTATTAGTATATATTATCTTTTAGTTACATTATTTTCAAATTTATTAAACTAAAATTTTTAGCTTAAATTGACGTACGAATTAATGAGTAACGATAATTGTATTTTTATTATACATGATCGTTTTTATCATTTTCAAATTTGAGTTTAGGTGCTCTGTCATTGTTTCAATACATTAAATCATTTCTTATTTGGCCTTCCTCTATATATTGATCTTTCAAACAGTTTATTTAACACTCTGTAGTGATTATAATTAATAACATTTATATACATATTATATATATATTATTAATTTCATTTTTATTCGGTTTTGTTTATGAATAACTATACAAAATGCCTCACAAAGATTTATAAATTAAATGTGGGGTAACAGAATTTATTTTTACATCACCACTTATGGTTATTAAATCCTCGTATTATATATTATTATTATATCCTGTACCTACGTATTTTATGCTTGCATTTGTATTTTTACTCCATTAGATATTTATAACGATAAATAGTAATTTTGTAACATCTTCGATAAAATATCACAATTTATTTTGCTCTCTATTTTATAATAATTATTAATATATTTTAACAGTTTTCCTTATTTAACTTAAACACTTAAATTTATCATTAATTCGCTTTTAAGAACAATTGTAATATTGCAAAATTGTAATATTTTTATAAAATTGTTTATTAACGTAAGTTACTTACAGAAAGGTAATTTAGTTTAGGTATCAACTTTAATAAAAGTTTTTCAAAATAATTTTGTACCTATATTATATGTATTATAAATGTGTTTCAAACATTTATACCTATTATTATTATACCTGAATTATTATTTATGTAAAATTAACAAACGTTCATTCCTCGGGTCACCTCTAATTTATTCTAATTTTTAAGTTAACAAACTGTTAATTATGAAATAAATTGTTTTACATTATTTTATCATTCATTTTTGAAAAATAAATCAGTATTTATTAATTTATATACTTTATTGTTGTTATAATTTTTTGAAAATCCTCAGCATTCTATTTCAACTACTTTCTAATCCAAACTTTAATAGAAAAGTGGTTCTTTTTTATTCAACATTTGAACTGACATTTACGAGTTTAGCAATCTTGTACACTGTCATATATATATATGAGTCTATATAGTCTATATATACCTATAGGTATATCTGTATGTTTATTCCATGAAAGGTCATGTCAGTCAGTAGATCACAACGAGGTATAATTTTATATACCTATACCTACACTGACCTTGAAATCTTACTTGCTGTAGATATGATCACATTTTTTTTATTTTTCATATAAGTCCTGTTAAATGTGCATCATATATTATAGCTACTTAAAATTATGATGATATATATTTTGGTGTAGATATATCTATACAATGTATTTCCACTTAGTTCATGGCAAATTGAAAATTAAGATTATTATAGAAATTTATCAGCATGATTAATATGTTTCCACTACTCTGCAGAAAACAAATAAAAATAAATTCAAAATCGGGGTCGATATAATCAACAGGATCACAAGTGGTTACATGTATGACATTGTATGATCCACTTATAAGCATTCAACGAGCGCGATACAGTCAACGAGCAAAAGAAAAAAAAGTGGCAACCTAATTTACAATACCGTACAATTAACGAACTGCTAATCTTATATTATGCTAAGTCGAAGTTGTATATAATAACAATGATACGCATTTATAATAATAATACCTAATAATAATAATAATAATAATAATAATAACAACATCTAATTGCCCTTGAAATACCACATGGAATTTAGCATCATATACATAACCGAAATACTCGTACATCATAATATATCATTATATTGGTATAGAGTTTACGATTCTATCATAGTTGATTTATGTGGGACAGTGTTGCCAATTTAGTGGGTTTTCCACTAGATTAAATGGAAAAAATTATGTCTGGTGGTTAGTGTAAATTTTAGTGGCTTTGACAGAATTTTAATGTAATTTATAGTGGGATTTTTCATTCACGTATAAATAATATAATTTTTCATTACTAGTGATTATAATCCCAGAATAATAATTATTAGCATTATGCCATTATACTAAAAAATTTAATTTATAAATTCTATAAATATACATTAAACTTGTTTTAAAAAAGTGCGTAAATAACATATAAAATATAGTATATATAACTATAAGATATTATACCATTTAAACTATCTTAAAACAACGAACCATAGGCGTAGCTTAGGGGGGCTAAGGGGCTAAAGCCCCCCAGAATATACTCAAGCTCCCTCCAAAAAAATGTTTAATAGGTGTTAAACTCTATGTGTTTGTACAGTATTTATTTTTAATTTTATTTCATTTCAATATTCAATACAATTTTTAATGGGTTTGTATAGTTTTATGATAATGAAAATAATTTAATATTTCATAAAATCAATTATTACTTAAAAATAACATATTAATTATTAAATAATTTTGAAATTTTGTGATAGATAAACGATATAAAAGATAAAAAATATCGTTTCTCATTTTCTCAGTAAAATCCCATGATATGTTATTATGTATAATAATAAGAAAATTAAGAAAAGAAGATATTTATTTGTTTAAATATAATTGTTTGTACATTATATATGCACTAGTACAATTGCCTATACTAATAAGGTACACCTCAATAAGAAAATTTGCATTGTTCTTGGGACAAAATTTAACAAAATTTATATTATTTTGCATATTATCAACGTGAAGTTAACAATTAAGTTTAATAAGTAACTTATAAAATTAAAAGTTAATTTGAATTAATTAAAAAGTACCTGACGTTTAATATAAAATTTAATTTTAACTTAGTTATAACTTTTAACTGATTAATTACCAGCCTTAGTGTATCAGTTATCACTAATATCACTAATATACTACTAATACAGAACTAAGGTGTATACCTAATAATGCTTGAGCTATTTAGTATTTAGCTAAACAGTAAGGTTGTGATGGGTATTCTTGTGTGTTTGCTTGAACGATATTTTTTATTTTAAAATTAAAAATTCTTTGATTTAATAATAGGGAATTTATTGTCTTCTCCTTCGCCAAATAGTAAAATTATAAACATGTTATATATTTAACAATATAATATTGTGTTATTGCTATAAGTATTACGTACCTACCTATATATTTTTATATTTAATCCGTTACTTGTTTTTATCATATTCTTCCCAAATTTGCATTATCCATTGGGTAAAGTTATATATTTCTTGAAAAATATTGCCATTGATAAAATTTTCAAAAAAAATTTTTTTTTGAAATAAATTATATTCTATGAATTTAATTTTTCAAAAAATTTTTAACTGAAAGAAGAGTAGGTCACCATGGTAGAGAGAAAAGATTGGGCTATGCGAGGGTGATGCTGAGGAAAGATCGTGTACTGGTGTTTCTTACAAATTTATATATCACGTTGGGACTATAGCCCCCCCCCACAGAATTTGTTCACGCTACGCTTATGCAACGAACCTTTGATTGTAAAGAGTAAAAATAATAATGACTGGCAAAAAATAACGAAAATCACATTTGACAATACTGATGTGGGACCCACCTTAAAATCTGGAATATAAAACTATATGGATATTTGAAAAAGCGTATTATATATTAATAAGTTTTACTTTTATATTTTTTAACTGTTAAGATTTCAATTAAACTTATTGTATGACAAAAGCCAGGGAAATCTATTTACCATATGTAGATATACGTCTCTGTTAGAGATGAGCATTTGTTCAGAAATGTATTTTTCAGGATTTTATACTTTCTAGAAATAGGCTTTTTGAAATCACCGTAGTTTTATATTCTAGATTTATACGCGAATGTGGACCTATTTATGTATTCCGTCACATTTAGGTATAATATAATGATTTAAACTACTCGGACGTTAATTATTAAAATTGAATACACACACACATAGTATTTATATATATATATATATATTCACATATACACTGGTATTCAATATACACGACGTTTTATATAGATAGGAAAATGCTCATAAAGTCTCGAGAGTTCCATTGACAAATGGAATGATATAACAGTATATAATATACACTATTTCATTTTTCAGCTTTCAGTTTATAGGTACATAGACACGCCGGATATTCGATATGCAATTCACTATTCGTTGATTTATCCCAAATGTCAATTAAATAGATATAAATACAGCAATAATAGACCTATTAGATACTCTACTCATAATATATAGTTTGCCTATAGGTACCTATCTAAATGAATCGGAATCAAAGCACAATCTAGCGACAATATCTGATAAGCAAAAAAATAGTATTATGGAATAAAAAAAAAATGATTTTTCGCTCGTTTGTTTTATGATATTTGTAATAATTACTCATGTTATTACGATGCTGTATACAATTTTATGATGACATTCAGAATATTCATGGTTAAACGGTAATATGTGTGTGTTTATCTACCACGATAACATTTTTTATAATAATAATAATACTTTTTACATTTATATATCGGGTCTGAGTATTTAAATATGGGGTGGGGGGAGCAGGGCGAAGAAAGAATAGTCTATTTAACTAACATGCTGTCTATGGTTTCAGTAAAATGTTTTATAATCAATCAGGTTTTCTGAAATCTGTGTACATTTTCATAATCATTATTGATATTGACTTTATCGATAAATGACCATAAAAGTTAAATTTAATATATGTAACGACTTAAGCACAAATACGTGAAATTCGAATAAATATAATGTAAACATTAACATATTAACGAACAATAATGTAATTGTAAACAATGTTATTATGAATGATTTTTATGACATTAAAAAATTACATAATGTTACGTTAGATTTATAGATATGATTAGATATTGGTATGTCTTGTCTACGTATGGCCTATGTATTTGTAATAATTTTCCTTGCCCACTTGACAATCACGAGGAAGTGTTTTTGTTTGTACTATCTGTTGACGTCTTCGAAGCGCATGATTGTGAATAATCTAAAATATGCGTGTAAATACACAATATTACAACATATGTACCTATACAGTTATGTGCGATTTAACATAATGTATCAGAACCCGACGGGGTTATGAAAACTTATCGTATTTTCTAATATAAATTACTGCTATAAAATGTACGGTATTCTTTACATTATGATAAATTGATGCCGTATAAAAGCATCGACTGAAGCTAAGGTTAACTAGAATTAGTGTAAACATCAGTTTGAGAGTATGTGAAACAAAACAAAAAATTATAAGGTTATGTAAATTAAAATAAAGACAGAATTGAAAACATGTTGAATTTCATAAATCATTTTGAAGAGTAATTTAACAGTTATTTGGCGTACTTATACTGTTTACAATCCCACATTTAGGTCATTTTTATTTCCGAAAACAGCCTAATGGGAAACTTGTCCTGGATCCATTTGTCAAGGGAGACAGTTTACGCTGTAAAAGCTAAAACAAAAATTCAACATAAAAACACATCTAAATCTATTATATAAAAAATTACTTAGTTTATTTTTTGTAATCCTGGAGTTTTGTAATGAAACCATGAAAGTAGACTTTAAAAATAATAATTCATTATTATATTAATTGGTATATTATATTAATTAAACATTAAAAAGTGTATATTATGTTATCCGGATATGTTATAATATAACGTATTATTTTAATTTATCGTAAGACATAGAACACGTATTTTTGGATTTTATAAACATTTTATACATAATCTGTTGCCTAGTGATATTTTAATAATATAAAAATATCACATTTAATTAACACGAGTCTATGGGTTTTTAACTTGGTGGCAGGTATATATCGGTTTATATATTACTTATTAAAAATCGATTTTTTCGTCAAACGTTTTCAAGCTTTGGCTTTCTAGTACTTTTTACGTAATATATTTATTGAGTAAAATCTTTGTTTAAATTTCAAACAGCCGTTGATTTAATGCCTGATAATATCTGGTCTATGTTGTTTACAAATTTAACTTTTAAATATTTAAAAATATATATATGTGAAAGCGTAACAAGCGTCTATTTGTGTTTGTTATTATTTAGGATAATATAATGGATATAATTTCACATCCTTACATGCGTTTTTTACTATATGGTATAAAAATACTAAACAGCAAGATAATGTATATTGTATAAAGTACACGTATAGTTAACTACAATAGACTATTTGATAACGTCATTCTAAAAAAGGATATTAACTAGGTACATAATTTGGATATATTGTAATTTAAGAATATGCGTTCAGATTAATAAAATAAATTCCTCGGTATACATTTTCGAATTTAATATTAACGTCGATATACAAAACGCTCATAAAAGAGATAATTATCGATGTTAATAAGAATAAATTACTGTGCTAATTATATTATATCAGCACGCAAAAAAAAAAAAAAAAAAAAAGCGCAGTGCAGTGCAGAAAACGCGATTCGTCCATACTCAGGTACGATAGGTAACACGTCATATACATACCTATAAAAGTTACGAGAAGTAAAAATAGTTTTGAAGCGTTTAAAAAAAAAAAATTCATATTCCTCTTTTCTCCGACGAATAACACGTTAATAATTTACATAATGAATTATACGATTTATTTTCAATTCATTACTGTGTGATTTGCACTTGTCTGCGGTGCGTATTTACTTGCATGACTACTTACAAAATGCACACGTTGGTTATTTATATTGTATAGTGCATAGGTATACACGTAAAAACGGTATAAGTAATAACAGTAATAATGTACGTTTTAAATTAAGTGAATCGACAGTTTTGTATTGACTTTTTGAGTGATACTCGCCGCGTCACTGACCTCCATAAATATATTCAATAATTGTATAAATAAAATAATATTACGATAACGGAAATAATCCGGTGCAGTAGACATTTTTGATTATAAATTTTTTATTCTTTCGGGTGCAGTGCAGGCATATCTCACAATGTGAAATCTGGCAATATTGGAGTGAAAGCACACTCGGGCCCACTACACACACGACACGATTCGGTTGACCCCTGACGTCTCATCACCCTAACCAAATCAGGCGTCCGTATTGACGGTCTGACTGAAGCCCGACCACGTCAGGTGATTTTCTCTAACTTGCTCAGTTTATCTACACGCACATCCGTATTTTGTCAGTATAGCTCCAGTATTTTTGATAAATTAAATTCTTGGAAACAAAACTGTAGCATTATTGACTACGGATGTGTTTAATAAATAAAAAAGAAAATGTGGGCAAATAAGCAAAGATTTATAAGAGTGAATCACATTTGTTTGTCACTTTTAACGTTTAAAAGTATTTCGCAAAACATTGGCCAAAACGTTAGATAAAGGAACAGATGCGTAATTTGAAAATGTTGATTCTTAAAACGTTAACTCTAAAAAGTCAAGATTATCAACTTTATTTTTAAGAATGTCAATCTCACAATCGAGTGTAGAGCTTGGTTATTAGTTCAGTGACCAGGATTAGGTTGTAATTTGCCCTAAGTTTCTTAAATTGAGCTTCCTAGCTGTGATGTAGACTGATTTTTAATTGTAGACATACAGTCAGACCGGAATTCTAGAAGTTCGACCATTAATCTTTATTGATAGATAGAATTGAAGGAGCCAAAGAGCCATATGAGCCGTAGCAGAACGAGTATTAGGCTTAACACACAGTAGGCTTTGCCCACTTTATTCAACAAATCCTTGACTATTTTATGATCTTCTTAATAACTGTCTCTTTGTTATTACTCAAGTTGAAAATGAGTTAGCTAGTTTGAAAGTTAAAATTTAGATTAGTCCAAATGGCTTTTCTGGGGAATTTTTATATGCTATTTGATTTTCTTTATGTTTTCAGTTATAGCTTTTGCTTTCGAAAGTATATTGATTCAGGTATATATGATAAAGTACTTAAACTTAGTTCTATAACAACTGTGTTTAAATCTGGATATATTTCTGATGTTGGCAATTATAGACCAATAACTGTCCTCAGCCATATCGGGAAAATATTTGAGTCTCTTGTTTTACAATGTATACAATCGGCGGTAAATCAAGTATTCATTGAGGAAAAGCATAGGATTCGCACGTGTCGTTGAGTTACCACATGTAATCTAGTATTTGTAAATTATATAATATGTATTATATAACGTTTTTACAAGTGGCAATTAATTAGATGTCATTTACACTGACTTTAAGAAAGCATTTGACAGGGTTAATCTTGCAGCACTAATGAAAGTCCTGATGAATTGTGGGTTTGGCGAACCTTTATTATCTTGATTCAGCTCTTATTTGAATAATCGAATGCAATATATAAAAGTGTTTGAAATTAGGTTTTAAGTCCTGAATGTGCCATCCGGGGTTCTTTAGGGTGGGCATCTTTCTCCGTTACTTTTCACATTATTCGTTAATAGTATTAAAAATGTTATTCGTAACTCTCATTTCTCATTATTCACTGATAATTTAAAATTATTCATGAAAAATTCCTCGGAAAACAACCGTTACTTATTGCAAAGTAATTTAATGAATTAGATGTTTGGATAAGTAGCCTTGGTTTAGACGTTAATATCTGTCACCAAAGGTCGAAATCGGGTACCTCTCAAGTTTACTTACGCATTGTGTGGTTTATGTAGGCAATACGATAAATGATCTTGTGGTTATATTGGATTGTAATTTTTATTTAATTAAAATTTTTTATTGTAACTTTCACGCACATATTTATATATGTTAAAGGTTCTAAAAAAACCGGGTGTGGAATTAATTTAAGTTGATAGCTTCCTTAAAAGCTTTGTACTGTGTTCTCGATTGGTCAATTCTGGATTTTGCCATTGTTGTCTGGGACCCTCATACTATGAGTAATAAGAGCTATATTGAGAGGGTATAGCTTAAGTTTTTAAGCATTGCTGTTGGTTTATTATCATCGACCACACTATTATGAGTCTGTATTAAAGAGATTAGGTATGTAATCTTTTACTGATAAACGAATTATTACAAACCATTTGTTCCTACAGAACTTTATTGAAGTATCTGTTGACTATCCTGAAATACTTAGCCAAGTTAATTTCAAAATTCAATGGTTCTAATCTCAATCTTTTTATCCTTTCTAAAATACATTACACCACCAATATTACTCTCGAAACTGCCAAATTTATAGAATGATGCACATTGCCAATGCGGTCCAGTCGTTTCTTTTTAATTAATATATATATATATTTTTTGTGTACTTTTGTTTGATGAACTTTTATTTGTATATTCACTATTAACATGTTTAAACTTATAAGTTATCTGTACCTTGGATCCTGACTTGTTCTGTAATAAAATAAAAACAAAATAACCAATGTATTAACAAAATTGGTACAAAAATAAAAATAAAAATTGAGTAACGTAATCAATGTAATTACCTATAATGGTTTTAATGGGTGTATAATAAATAAGAAACAAATTGTCACAGTTATCATTATATTATATTTTTTTTTTGTATATCATATGTATACGTTTTTGAGTAGGAGTTTAGAAGAACTTTCTGAGTACAGAGCTTTATGATAAGAAATTAATTTTAGTTGGAACTTTAAAGAGTTAATTTTTTTACTTTCCTAGTGAGTTTCTGAAACGTAAAGAGAAAATACTGAAAATGATCTAAAATTGTTATAAATTGGAAAATTACAATGCCAGAAACTTGAAATATATCTACACTAATTGTTTCATTAAAGCAATATATCTTCGTGGTTAAAATATTAAAAGTATTGTTGATCACTTTTATTAATTTTTTATAAAATTTTTAAATTTCATTTATTTATTTTTTATACAATACGAAATATTATGTATGCAATTTTTGGGTAGAATGAGTCGAGTAGGATTTTTTGGATAAAATTTACTGTGTAGTTGGTATTTTCAAAAATGTAAATTGTAATTTTTCTCAGCAGTTTTTTTAAGGAAAATAAAAAAACACCAAAAATAACGAACAATTTTTATAAATCAGAAAATAATAGCGAGTTTTTGTACAACAGTTAGCCATCTTTGTAAAACTAATATATTCATCGTTAAGCTTAGAATCTAAAAACATCATTGTAAAACCAATACATTCTTCGTTACGCTCAGAATCTAAAATTTTAAAACTTTTGAAATCTATAGTTATACTTGTATATTAGATATTATATATTTATATTAGATATATTATTATATAGATATTACATATATTTCAAATAATATATTGGTAGTAACCATGGCAACTTTATTAACTCCTACCTGACTCATTCTATATAAAAAGCTATTTCCAGAAAATTAGCCCCCTCCATTGAGAACACCTTTGTTAACTATCTATATATTTACTACTAACTGTTTCATGTTAATAGCTTATACTTAATATCCACTTTTGAGTACTATTATTCATTATAATACGTATATTAGTATTATTATTATTATTCTATACTAATATAATTAATGGTACTATTTTATAGGTACATCAAAATATAATATTGTATTACATTATATAGCTTGTACGTCTAAAAAAAAATAGCAATAACAGAAATACAGTTATTGTATCTCAACGGGAAACCAATTGGATGGTAATAGTTGGTAACAAATAACAATAATGTCAATGTTATGATCGCATGTACATAATATATATATATGTACATTAGCGTATGCTGACGTTATGCAGTTACGATGTATACAGTACTTATAGATAAATCTATAAATAATTAGATATTATCATTTTTATAAAGTCTTAAATTGTTAACAATCGCATATACATATATAAAGTGTAATGATAAAGGGCCGGATTTCGGGTGTGTGTATATGAGTGGGGGATGTCAAGTTCAGTCTGCAAAAATCGAAAGTTGATAATATATTTTTTTTTATGGGCAAATGATAAATTGTTCGGCATTTCGGTCGGCAAAATACGTTGATGACTTTTATTTTTGGCTTATTTAAGGAGTATTTCGGAATAGTCAAATTATAAATTGTTCGGGTATTTAGTCAGCGAAATCAAAAAAAATTTAAGGATCTTTTGATCGGGCCCATAGCTGACTATTTAGGTATCTCGTATAGCTTATATCTGTTTACAGGCCTTCGTTTAAAAGAGTTGTATGTGCTATGCGTACACACATAGTACATATATAATATATTGTGATGCATTTTGATCCTTGTCCTTGATAAATATAAATCATCTCAAATAATCAGGTGCAAAAAAAAATGTTTTTCAGTATAGACCGCTGGCTTTTTATAAAAACAATAATAATTTTCCTAATCGTTTGATTTTCAAACGTTTACCTAGTAGTACATATTATTACAGGACAAGTAGGTATACCGTATTATTAGGCTCGTTTAATCATCGTAATGAATTTCGTTTTGTGTCAAGGTTATCGAAGAAGTATATTATATTGTCAATTGTTAACAGCAATATATATATATATATATATACGTATATATATATTTTCAATTATCTACTGTTTTGTTTTGTATTGTTTTTTACTTTTTTTGTGCAATAATAACACAATGTGTACGTTCAACAATATTTTGATTTATTCTCGGTTAGAATACGGGTTTTTCGAACGTGAAAAAAATAAGAAACGACTATAGATTATACGTAGAGGCATATATTCGATATTCGATTTGAAGTACTCCATTTATTTGTATACACCTACATGTTCTACACCATACATAATATATGCACACAGGTGTAATGTATGCACACATGCCGCAAAATATATGTTTGGAAATTTCGGACGATGTTTTCCTCACCATTAATCATTATGTAAAATACTGAAATATATATGCAAATAACATTGTTAAAAAAATATGTATATATTATTTTTAATTATTCTTATTATCTATACATTATATAAATATATAAATAATGTATAATATCATTATAGATAATTTCAAAAGTTTGTTTATTTGTATGGGATAGAAATCCGAACGGTTCAACCGATCGATATTGAATTTTCCATACTCGTTCTTCGTATTCCGGGGCACATTTAAGAATTTTTTTTTTTTTAAAAAGCTTTTTCACTCGGGAAAATAAGTACGTTTTTTTTTTTTTTTTTTTTTTGTTGATTTTTCGACTATTATGGATACCAATTAATTGTAGTAATAATAAATGAATATTATATGAGTGGCTAAGTATATATAACAATCCTACTTGAGGATTACTTATGGTGTGAAAAGCGAAAAAAGTAATTATTTCAAACACTGTAAATAGTTAACGCTTATAGCGTATTATAACGTATATGTATTGTATAATTAGAAAATATATAGTATACGTATTAAAAATATATTTACAATGCTTCATGCTTGGGTTTTGAGGGTAATTTTGAAGAGGATGACACACCAATGATTTTCAGTAGGTAGTAAAAACATGTTCACGAATAACAAACAAAATAATCTCTTAAAGTGATTTTAGAGTTCAAACGCCTATATTACGAAAACAAAAGTTTGAAGATTATCTTATAAGCACTTTTCGAAATATTAATTGACAAAACAGTTATAGGAATTAAAAAAATTAAATAAAAAGAAATTTCTGTACATTCGATATTGTACTACCTATATAATATTACTAGTTTATAACTAATTAATAAGATAAGGATAAAAAATTTCATAAGATTGTGTCCAAAACATTATCCTTTAAATATTTTTTTAAACAGGTGCTTTAACTCTAAACTATTTTAAAACGTTTTTTTTTTTTTTTTGTTCGTTTTTCTTAAACATCTTTTGGAACAAATGTTATAAAAATTGTCTTACATTATTAACAGAGAGAGAGTGTCCTTTTAACTATTATAGTAATTATAACAACACTATTTCTCATAATGTACATTAAAGGGTGGAAATGAAAACAGAAATTAAAATACCGATCGGAACTGGGTATTCTGGCTATGGTACATATATTATCTTTCTATATAGAAATAGAAACATATTTATTGTAAATATTTATAAGATGTACAAATACATAAACCTAAGTTTCTACTTATAATTTTGTAAACACATGTGGGAAAAAAGAAATTTATTATTTTTTCAACAAAATGAATTTGTTTTTAACTACCTACAGCTTTAATTTAAGATTAATATATTCGTGAAGATTTCACAAGTTTACTGTAAATATTTTAAAATTTTGTTAGATTTATTCACACAGTAAATATACTTATTTAACTTTATTTGCTGCTGCGGTATAATCAGTATAATATATATACCTATATGTGGTTTTAATAATTTATCATTCGTATTTATATATTTAATACTGTTTGCACTTTAAATTAAACTTGTAATTAATTTATATTAAAAAATAAAACGACACTAGAATAAGAATTAATTTGATACATTTATACTTCGTACAAGGCAATATCGTTCCATACTTATAGAGATGATTATTTTAATATGAATATTGTACACGAATCTAGGGAGAAAATAGTCTATTACTATTATATTATAATATTTATATACTCATGCTGTGATACTATAACAATATAAGTACACGAGCTGCTTTTAAATAATCATTGTTTTAGACTTTAGACTATTGTTTCAAAATAACTTGAAGATAAGTAATTGTATTGTTGAAATGTTTAAGTTAAATTAAGATTGAGATGTCCCAACAATTGAGCTCAAAGAAAATTAAGTGCTGGAAAATTGAGCGCAGAAAAATTGTGCTAATATACATATTTACTTTAAAGAAAATTATATATTTATATGTACCTATTAGTGGAGGATTGAAAAATAGTTAAAACTATATTCATAACGGAAATTTATAAGAGTGGGGCTACCGATGACCCCGTTATCATTTAGAATTACATTTTGAAAATAGGTATTTAGTCAATATTTTATATATTATATATGATATTGTATAAATTGTATATTGTACATTATATTATGTATGTACCTATTTTATTGTACAAATCCAATTTTTTTCTTATCACCAAATTTATTTTGGCATATACCTAGACATTGATTAATTACATATAATTAATCGATGATCTAGTGGATCATACTCGTTTTCAATTTAGTTGTGGTTCGATATTAGATATAGACTGCAGTACATATTATATTATATATTATCTCATATTTTCAGTTATAATATATTAATATGAACTATATTAAAAGTGAAAAAAATCATTAAAATTTTTGATGTATATGCATATTTATAGTTAGTTATTTTAAAATAAAAAAATTCTTATAATTTATAAACATATAAATTAAAAATACATATTTCTATTTATAATTTATTAATTTAAATATTTTACGTCATGTATTTTGTGGTTAAAAAAAAATACTTATTAAAACTTTAAAAGAAATTCTGTAGAATATCCATTTTTAAACATTTCTTTGCGCTCAAATTTCTCGTGTTCAATTTTCTCTTCGCTCATTTTATCCAACCCAATTTTCTACTCTAAATTGGTTGTGCTCAATGGTCTTGCACTCCATTATCGTAGATTTTAAATATGCAAATATCAAATATTTGTACAATTATAACATGTTGAATATACTAAAATAAATATACAGTACTGTATATATATATTACATTAATTATTTGTTCTTATAATAAATCCGTAATTTTTTTTTTAAAATATGCTTTTTCTTCCAATGCTATTTCAATACATTCCATAATACTTTATAATTCATTATAGATATATGGCGAATGCATGTAATTCTATTTCATCGTATATTTTGTCTACGTCGTTTTTGACGACCATTCGAAAAATCGCAAAAATTAAATATTAAAAATGAATTTCACTCATAATCATTGAGGTTATGAGTTATCATGCTTAGTGCCTCGAATTACTTGAAAATGTTATCATTAATTTTGTCTATTTACTTTCCACTTGTTGATATTTATAACGTGTATTATCTACTCATGCGAATATATTTGTTGTAGATACTGTAATCCGTACAATAAAAAATATGTTACATGAGCTTATTTTGTGATCAAGCTCTAAAATCATATAGGATTAATACCAGATGATAGATTAGTGTATTTAGAATTTTCTAACGGGATGAGATGATATAAAATTAAAAACAAGTATTAAAAATTCTTTTATAAGTATTAGTAGGAGGTACTCATATACAATAAATTATTATTCGTTAAAGTATATTTTATTTTACATTATTTTATTATTTATTATATTATTGTGTACTCACTTCACAATATTGTCGATTTTACAACCAAGTATTCTATATTATATTATAAAAATATAGGTACCTACTCTACTTAACTTAATTAAAATAACTGATAATATAGACTAAAAGGTCGCTTTAATACTTTTCAAGCCAATTAATTTCGCAATTCGTTCTTAACTCTTAAAATACTATATTTATTAAATTATATTTAGAAATTAATTTTAAATAAAAATCCAGAGGTTCTTTAGGGGAAATTTTAGGATTTTAAAATCGGCTGATCTATGCTAAACTGAAATTGTTTCAAGGTCCGAGGGATAACGACTGCCGCCCAATAGGAGTAACAAAAGATTAAAGTCGATGAAGGGAATGTAGAGTACACAATACCTATACGTATACTATATTATAGTATATGTAACGACTTTATCAAGTATACAGGACGTAGTGTATCGGTCTCCAGAATTTCAGTGGTTTATAAGAAAAAATGTTGCCTAGACAATTATGGTGGAGGAAATCGTAAAATCGTCCCTTCAGTCCTCGAACGGGATATATTATATTATTACTGTTATTTAAAATCTTGTATAATCACCATTGAATTTCCAATTTCTACTTGCATTTTTTGCGAATTTATAGTTTATAAAAAAAAAAAATTAAAAAATGTTTATACATGAACTTGTTTAAGCCCCGTTATAAATATGCCAGTGCATAATACGTTAGTGCAACGGTTTTCGTAAAGTGTAAAATCGCGTGTGCGCGTATAGTAGGCATATTACTTATCTGATATTTCGCACGGATATTTACGTAGGTACCCGTGTAAAAACGTGTAGGAATATCATCGAACGTCATCGTTGCAGTCGAATATATACAAGCCTCGGGGACCGATATATTTATAGGTTATTTTCATTGTTTTTAGCGAAAGGGATAATAACGCTGTGACATTATGATTATTATGGCGGAAACCTCGTCGAACTCGTGTACCATTTATATAATATGTGTACAGCGCGCACGCAAAATACTACCTGTACGAGCAGCGCGAAAGACCACGACGTCTAATTGTTTTCACGTGGCCGACAATAAATCGGCGAACAAATAAAATATCGATATCTTTTATGTCTTTTCGCGTACGATTCGGTTTTCCGGTGTATATTTCAATGTCAGTATTGTCATAACACGATCATTAGAGTATATCATTGTATATACGGAAGCCAGAAGGTGATATAATGTATAATATGTACAGTTCACCGCATTCGTTTTATCACTGCACTGCAGTGGTCCACGTAGGTACACGTAGGAAGTAGCTAGGTATAGGCACCTACCTAAATACGTTGGAGTTCTCTCGTGCACGAAATTCGGTACGGCCTATGTTTTTATAGTAGGTATATAATATCGCCCCCACTCGTATATATTATGTATAACGTAACAATATATAATAGGAATAGGTACAATACGTATTTACATGGGACGCGGCTAAAACTATATATATATATATATATATATATTAGTGATGTTACGAACTGTTCGGTTTTCGAACCGAACCGAACCGAACTCAAAATTGGAAATATTCGAACCGAACTAAACACAAAATAGTTCAGTTCGAATATCGAACCTAGGAAAAAAATATTTGAAACTAATTTGTCGAAAAACGATAAAAAAGAAATGGAAAAATGTAGAATCCTTCTTTACTTAGACTTAAAATTATGTTTAAGAGGCACCTATTTAATACATTTTTTTGCAAATATAAATAATTAAAAAAAAATGGTAATTTATATTATTGTATTGTTTTTTTTTTTTTTTATGAAGTTCGGTTCGGGTTCGACCTCAAAAATCTGGGTTCGTAACATCACTAATATATATATATATTATATATATATATATATATGACCCGGGAAAACATATATGCATATGTAATGCAAATGTATTCTTAAAATACGAGAAGAGAAATATTATAATCTATACATTGTTTTTTTTTTTTAATCACATACACTTACAAGCAGTGACAAAATTTTTTTTTTAGAATCATTTTAAGACACGAGTAAAAGTGAAAACTCAAGCAGCCAAATTACGATAAATTTTAAGCTTAATCTTGATCTAGTTGATAGAGGTGCAATGTTTATTATATTTTATTATTTTTTTTTTTTTTTTGTCAGGAAATCAATAGTTAACCTGCATTAAAGTTATACCAGTTACTTGATACTCGACAGTCTTAAGTTTGTATACAAACACCAAAGGTTGTTACGTACGTTTTTTGTAAATAGTTTAAATCATAAAAATTTTAACTTATTTTTAATATTTTACTGAAATTTTTTTAAATATAAATTGTTAAAAATCATATTATAGTTTTGGTAGAAAATAATGTTTTTATACTTTAATCGTTTACCCAAATAAACTACATTTAAATTTTAAGTCAACCCGTCTAAACGACCTATGGCCGCAGACTTGTAATACTTGAGTTCCGCCGCATTGTTAATGTTGAGAGATTGCGATTTCGTGTTTTAATATTTTTGTGTTATTAGTTCTTCATCTGACTATTTGAGTAAAATAAATAAATATTAAAGTAACTAGACATGAACTAGTCTGATAATACAGTAATTGGATATTCATTTTGGTTCTGTGTTAAAATTTGAAAGTGGCTTAGTGGCCTTATCCAAACAGATTTCTCCTGAAATATAGGAAATTTGGCGACAGAAATGAAATGTCAAACAACGAGATGAAAGAAATAATATATATTTTAGATTCTAAGTGAAGCGAGAAATGTATTGGTTTTAAGGTTATATGCTTTTTTTTATGTCTAAATACATTTTTTCGGGTAGAAGGAATTGAGCAAGAGTTTTAACTATAACATTTTTTATTCAAAATGTATTCTAGTTGGTACTTTAAAGAGGTCATTTTTGGATTTTTCCAGTAGTTTTCTTAAGCTTAAAGATAAACTGATTAACCATACGTTTATTTTATAAATGTACGGGAAATAATAAGATAACAAATAAAGTTGTCATGATTACTTTTTTTTAAATTATATTATACTTAGCAAGATTTTTCCAGAATCATCTTTAGAATATAATTATTTATCTTTGTTTTCAATATTTCAAATTCAAAATAAGAATATAATACATTATCCTATTCGAGAACCGTAAGGACGATTAACCAACTTTCACCATCTGTATCTGGACGATGTTTAGTTTTTGGATATTATATAATCGCGAATTTGGATTCAAATTATGCATTGAACAACTATTAATTAATTCCTAAAAGTGCAGTTATATAGAATTTATAAAAAAAAAAATGGGGTTTTTTTTTCGCTGCATTTATTGACTATACTGTTCAAACATTTTGGCCCAGTTTAAACTTTTATTTTTAGCATGCCTTATATATACGCAGGGGCTGTTTGTACAAAACGAGCAGGGGTTGTGGGAGTATTTTACATTTATATTTTACACATATTCAATATTTTTAAGTTTTCATTATATTTTTGAAAAGGGGAGGTGATTTTTATATTTATTCATCAATTGTGTTCTATGCTAAATATATTTAGATCCATATTCTCTATATCTATATATATATATATGTATAGATTTTATTAAAATATAATATAGGTAATTTATACAATATGCAGAATATATATCAATAATTTTTAACGTCCGTTTTTTTTTTTTTTTGGAAGAGGGGGGTAATTTGGTTATTGTTTATTATTATCACTATTAAATACTTAACACTTTTAATGCCTTTTAAAAGCTGCTTGGTGAATTTTATTGTATTAATATAGATATTATTATTATTATTAATATTGGTTATATCTAATAGTTTTATGTATGATTTGAACTTTTTCTTTTAACATTTTTTATATAAATTCGAAACCGTATTTTTATACACCAATTAAATACTGAAGTAAATTTTCTCGGGTTCTGCCTGATGATTATTTACCTATATATATATATGTAATTATTGACGAATAAAATGTAATGTAATTTAATACTGCAGTTATAAATCGTTGTGCTGCACTAGAGGCGTCATTTCAGTTTTTTTTTTCGGGTGTGCGGGCTTTTAGGCAGGCCAATTTTAACATTTCACCGGGCCATTTTTCTCGCCACTGAGTGATATTTCCGTAAATCAGGGTTACGTAAAAAATCGAAATAATAGTGGTTGGTGTTTTTTTTCAAAATTATTTTACGCCATAAAAAAATCAATAGAATACAAATCGGTGTATTACGAAAATAAATAAATAAATATATATATATACCTATGGAATGTTGGGTATTAGTGATTATCTGATCGTTAAAATCAATGTGGATTTATTCCACGTGTATTGAATCCCAATATTGAAGTGGTTTTTTTTTTTTTTTTTTTTAAGAATTTATAACGCTTTATGCTACTTATTTCAAACGCTTTTTTTCAACATAAATATATAGTTTTATAGAGCTACGTTGTCCGAGTATTCCATACATACTATTATTATTATACACGATACGCGTGTCTTAGGCACATATTACCAAGGCTGGGCATTAACGAGTTAAAAGTTAAAATTAAGTTAAAAAGTTAAATTAATTTTAATTAAGTTACTTAACGCGTTACTTTTTTTTCAGATTAACTTTTAACTTTACTTTTTTATTGGAATTAACGTGTTAACTTCAAGTTAACTTTATACAAAAGTATCTAAATTAAGTTAAGTTTTGCGCGAAGAACAATGCAAATTTTTGAATGGGATCTTACTTTTTGGTACTTATACGCGATTTCAGTAGTTACCTAGAATAGCATGTACGCAATCGTTAAGAATCGATGTACCACTCACGCACACCGTTCACGAATATTGGGCTGAGCCCGGCCTTTTTAACTACACGGAGGCTGGTATTTATGTCCATCGAGTATAGTAGAAAATAATATATTGAAGTAGTAGGTAATACTCTGCTTATTTTACACTACATATTGGTGTGAATCAAACAATAATGTAGGCGTCTTGGCAGTTAGAAGTTATTTTCTGATTTCTTATTTACGCACGGGTTTTGAAATGACGTGTTGTATTTTTATTTTTACATACGTATACACTTTTTCAGGCAGAAGAAGTCCAGAGTAGTTTTTTTTTTGAGCGTAAAGAATAACCATCCTTTTTTACCTTTTTACGATATAATAGGTACATGGACTTTTTTTCCTAATTAGGAAATTTAAGTTAAGTTACTTTTTTTTGTTTTTCAAAGTTAACTTTTAACTTTAAAAGTTAATAAAAAATATACGAGTAACTTTTAACTTACCTTAGCTTATATTATTTTCAATTAACTTAACTTAACTTGCCCAGCCTTGCTTATTACGATGAACGTATACACTCGTGTACATATATATATACTATATATCTTCTTCTTCTCCTTCGCCTTCTCTCCCAACTATTTGGAGTCGGCCACCCTGGTCCTACACTTCCACTTAACTCTATCTCCCGCATCTTCTTCACTTACTCCCACCTTCC
>JAIPRL010007277.1:0-24127 GCA_025469235.1 Pemphigus obesinymphae
CGCTCTCTACCTTCACCACAAGCTTGCTTTTAGAAGGTAGATAATCTCTTTGTTTATTATGTAATACTTATTTTATGTAATATATATTGATTTAAATAATAAAAAAAAAAAAAAAAAAAAAATATCGAATACGGCTACCCAGGGTACTATAGTTAATAGTATTGTTATCTATCATATTTTTTGTTTTCTTCTGTATTTTTAAGATGTTTATAAGTTAACAAGATTGAAAAATGTAAATGCGAATTTTTCATTGAAAATGTGTAGTTGCAACTTTCTTTTAAAACAAATATTGTATCACCTCTTTTACAGCAATATATGAAAATTATTTTATCGCGAAAAGTTGTTTATCGGACCAAATTTGATGAGAAAATTTTACATTTTGGTATAAAACAAAAATACTAAACGTTATTGATTACATATACACATTTTTTACTATTACATGTATTATGATGGGTGCATGGGGGGGGGGGGGTTATGGAGACGGAGTCCACTCGCTTGGTCGGACCATTAAGTCGTCGAAATTGACGAACTTCAATACCTACTCTAATATAGAAGCGGCAAATGCCAACGTTGTTTACCAACAGCAAGTATGAAGGAAGTATGAAATGGGCTGTTGACGATCGAATTTTTTCCCGGACATGGATTCTTAAATATCTGAACATTAAGAGCGAAATATTAATTATTCTAAAAAATATTGAAAGATCGAAAACCCGACGGCATTACGATCGGTTCGGAAATGTAAATATTATGGTTACATGCTCGAAAACTTCTGACCCGAGGGAGTTGTATGGGACAATACGATAAGGATCTGTGGACGAAATAGATTTTGGATATATTCTATGGAAAGTCACGGAGGGGTCACTGGGGTCACGATGGGTTATTGAGGTGTTCGAATCGGAGTGTATGAAACTGGATTTGGACATCAAACGGCGGTCACCGAACGGCGAAGGATAACATTCGAAGAGACACGATATAGCCGGTGTACAACTACGATACTAGTTTTAATGATAATTACGCGGGTCATTGCCGCCGTATCAAATGGATTTGCGTTGATTAAAAATGACATTTTCGGGTTCCCGCAGTTCCGTCCGATTCCGTTTGCACGGGTCGAGTCTGTTTTTATGCGGTTACAAACGGGGTTGTCAGTTAGAAAAAGAAAGTTCGACGGTGTGCTTCTTGAGTTTTAAATGCGTATACGGTAATTTTAGACATTGATCGGCGTGATCGCGAACTGTCAATACTGAATGAATGTAAATACGTTTTTATAAACTAGTGGACTATAGTTACCTAACCTACACCTATATCGAGTCTGTTAAATCTGTGCGTTAATTGAAATCGCGCGTTTTAAATTAAATCACCAACTGAATGCATTATATATAGTATACATACGTATTAAACACACGCTGTATAATGCAAAGAAGAGTAGGTAGATTTTTCGGTCCGATACCCGTAAGCCCGTTTCTATTACACTGTACTGGACCGCAAATGGGTATTGATTTACGGGAAACGAGTGAAAATGCTTTTAATGATTTTACGTTCCGACCGGACTCGAAAGATAGCCTTTACTCGTCATCATTTAAAGGAATACAATCGTGGAATTTTTCGCCTTCTTATATATCTAAACGAGCCAATACTCCTTCCGGTTTAACCAATCACAGTTGATATAAATCACGTTGAAAATTTCCAGAGTATTTGCGATTCGGATCAGTGGTTGAATTGGAAATAAAAATAAGGACGGACTCTGAGCTTAGTTGAAAAATCTGCGTTCCGGGACATATCATTAAAGAAAAAGTAAGCCGCGGAGGACTTCGTCCTCCACACCACCTATCTAAAGTTTTTTAACCAGGGGACATTTTTAAAATCATTTTAGATTATTATATAACATGGATAGAGAATAGAAAAATCCAAATTTTTTTTTACATCATTGTTGGGTTACATATTTTCAATATAGCATAGTTTAAGCGTTCCTCTTATAAAATGATTTAACACTTTTCCTTTTAAATGAATAATCAAGGAAGTTGACAATGTACACCGAAATGAAGTTTATTGGTGTCGCATTGATTTCGCCAGCCTTTTAGGCTCTAGCCATTCATGGATAATGAAGATTATTTATTACCTATATGATACGCCAATATGATTTAATAAGATCACTTATTCAACATTTTATATCATGTTTTTTATCTAAAACTTATTATGTGATAAGGACAAAAAAAACATTTATTTTCGTAATTTCACGATTTTTCCAAAAAAAAAAATTATAATTTTTAAAAATGTTAAATAAAAATTAAAACAAACACTGCGTCCCTTGCGTTCCCTGATGAATAAATTAAGGGGTACGCTATTAAACATGAAAAAAATGAAGAGTAGCTCCGTCCCCCTGCGTCCCTCCCCAAATCCACCACTGATTCGGATGATCTCTAAAGATTGTTACAGGTATTTATTATTCATATTAGAAGTTTAAATTTGTAACATATTGTGTTTTCGAGTAACGCACGTGCTATAATTGTTAGACATTCATTTTTTATCTAGATACATAAAAAAACAAAAATGTTTCTATCGTATATATCATACATTTGTAATTTTTTTATTCCATACATTTATAAAATATTTCTGTTATGAAAGAAAGATAATTTATCTTTATGCTCGAGGAAACTGCTGGAAAATGGAAAAATTACTTTTTCAAAGTACCAAATAGAAACAAATAAACCACAAAAAAATCTTTTTACTTTAAACACTAACCAAACACGATCTAGTCAATAAAAAAATGTATTCAGAAATATGTGGTGGAAGTTGTATTTAATATATTTTAGATTTTAAATCAATGATAAATATTATTGTATTCTAAAATTAAGTATATAGGAAGGAAAATTTAGTATATTATTTAGTACTATAAAAATAAATATATTGGTAACCGCAATGATAACTTCATATGCTATTTTGTCATTTGTAATTTTATAATATGAAGTTTTCCTTTACGTTTAAGAAAACTACTGGAAAAATTGACAAATGACCTTTTCAATGTACCAATTAGAACCATATTTATATCAATAAAGCTCTTTATTCCAAAATTCATACTCGACTGTATCTACCCGGAAAAGCTTATACATACAACAAAAAATACATAGTAGTAAAATAGATTGTTGCTCTACTCAAAATCTAAAACACACCAGTGTAAAATTAATAGCTTCAATATCGTTTTGCTCAAAATCAAAAAAAAAAAACAGAAAAATAATTACGATATATTATTTTATAATTTGCGTGATTTTATAATTAAAAAATATTAATAATATGTTACTATATTTTTAAACGATAATTCTCCGCAGATTTGTAAGATATTTTAAAATTAAATGCGTGCTACCGAATTAATTGAAACCGTTTAAATTATGTGGTTGACATTTTGTAGTTGGTTAAGCTACTATATATATTCCGACTACAACTATATGCGTGTTTTTGGCTTAACACTGGTTCAAAAATAACAAACCCGAAACCAGCACGTTTACACAATTTGAATATAATTTTAATTAGAGAAAACAATTATATCACGAAATAAAAAGTTAGAATTTAATTTCGAAAACGTAGGAGAAGATTGTGAATGAAAATTAGGAAAATTCACACGGAAAGATTAAAGAAAAAAAAAAAAAAAAAAAATGAAAACCGATTTATTTCAGAGCTGGTTTCGATCGGAAAGAAGTTCCGATCAAACTTCAACACATTTTTTTTTTTTGGCTAACGATTGAATTTACCTGTAAGTATAATTGTTATTTAAACGGGCCAACGACAACGAGAAATGTCTCGTCCGTACTCGAAAATTTCAAAATGTAGTCGTCCACAAAATTTTTCCGATATTCAGTAAACGGTTACGTTCACTGAAGTATATATCAATATAATAAATTATACGTACGAACGTATACAGTGTACACAAGTGGATATTTAAACAGTGACCTATTTCTCGTGCGTGTACGTATACCTACACGTCGTGGTGTTTTTATTTCACCGTTCCGTGGGCGGAATACGCGAGATCGGAGATTTGATCGGATGTATAAAGTCGAATAAAATTTAATAAAAAAAAAAAAAAAAAAATAATATATATTTCATATTGTTTTATTGTTTGAAATGAAATTACATACGTACATATTATATACAATATACATACATGTACGATTATGACCTTGTTGTTTTCGCGAAATCCTATTTGACTTTTCACAACACATACGCATATCTAATATTACGTCAAAGTCTCCGGTCGAATACATATATATATATGTACATTATCATAATACCGGCTAATACGAACTTTTATTTCCGTCCCCCGTGCCCGCCGTCCTCCCGGTAAATTTATATGTAATATTATTGTCCCTGCGTATAATATATATATATATACGTCCCGCGTGTCTCGTCCTTTGGCCTTAAATCGTTGTAAAAAGGGCATTGTGCCCGCGTCCTGTGAAATCCGATTACACCGTACGAGGATATACAGGGACGATACAGGTGCCTATATACATACATATTTATTATATACAAAAGTGTACGGTAAGTGTCCCTTTATTTTATCGACGGGTGACCGATCGTCCGGGAGAGGATAGCCGGGCAGGGTCGGTGGTGTGTGTGTTTTATTTACTTTATGCCGATTAGGTGTGTGTGAAATCAGTAACCGTACACTATTTCCCCCCCCCGTCCCGTCCCTTTATCGCCCTTAATCTTTATTATATATAACGGGCCGCCGAAACGTCCGGAAACCCGTCCGGAAAACGGTTCGGAAATCTGTTTGGTCTTCACGACGCGTTATAAAAACCCACGGGCGTTTTTGTCGTGTTTTGTACGAAACCGTTTAGATTTCGGTGAACTCCGATCGGCGTCGGTCGTTTAGGCATTTTTTTTTTTTTTTTTTTTTTTTTTTTTCTTGCCATTTCAAACGTTAGACCGTAAACTCAAAACTAAACGTAAAAAATGTACGTTTAATTAGTAAAACGGGGTCCTAATCTTGTAGAAGGGCAGGGAAATTGAAAATTCCCAATGGTAAAAAAAAAAAAAAAAAAAAATGTAAATTTGTGTAAATTAAAGGTACATTGTGTGCTCTGCAAAATTATTTCTATTTCCCTATTAAATATAAGAAAAATAAATATAAGTAAGTAGATATTTGAAAAAAAGAAGATAAACAGAAGTTTCACCTTATGGCGGTTTTTTCATAACAAATTCATTTTATTCGATTTTTTAAACGAGGTATTTTTCAATTTTTCCAGTACTTTTATTCAGCAATTACAAAGTTATAATTGCAAATTATACCAAAAATTTAGCACTGTTGACCACATTTCGGTGATTTTTGTCAATACAATTTTGATATTCCATTCGTTTTGTTTATGCCTGTATATACTTAATGTATAGGATTGGAGTAGGGTTTTTCGGATGAAAATCTTGCGGATGGGAAATTAATTGTAATTGGCATTTTAAAAAAGGCAAATTTTAAATTTCATTAGTTTTCTTAATCTTAATGTCCTATTATTATCTCTGTCCTTAATTTCATCTCGTTTTGTGTCTGTTTTATTATTATTAAATTAAGGGAGGTTGTCTGAATTATGCTCACCTAATTATTTAGTGGTGGGTCGGTCGTTTGATGCCATTTGCTGAAAAGGGGGAGGGCACCTTAAAAGGCAAAAAATGTGCTGACGTAATACTTGAACGCCTTCAAGGACTATTTTGTTTTTTCGAAGTGTACTCACTTTAGTTTTTAGAATTAAAAAAATAAGTGTATTGTCTCTTTAATAAAACGTATTCGAATAGAAAAAAAATAATGTTCCTATAATATATTTTATCCCATTGCAGTATATATATATATATAGACAAAATAAGTAAATTTATTTAAATCCTACAAATATCGTTTTGTATTGTGTAAATACAATTAATTCAACTAATCTCATTACGAGTCCAAAACATATACTAAAATAATACACACGCAATACAGTGTCGTGCATTACTTACATGAATATTTCATTTGATATTTATTCACTCCCGGGCCAGAGAAGAGGGTATTATTTGAGCATTTCGTTCGTAAACTAATACACGAGATAATGTCATGTCTTTCGTTTCGTCAAAAAAAAAAAAAAAAAAAAAAAAAAGGTCATTCGTCAATTCCTATTAAAAATTAAGTGATCAACGGGATCAAAAAAACGGGACGAAAAGTTTAAGTATTTTTAGATCCGGCTCACTGGATATATGCGTTTTCGGTACCCAGGTTAGGCGATGTCTAAGTTCGGTAATATACTATATACCGCGTTTTCGCATAAAAAGTCATATTAGCGCGTGAAAAGGAAACGCACGTTTTCCATCTCGGGGAGTGTCGAATCGACAGCGACGGCGACGGCGGCGGCGGCGGTGACGCGACGGGGGAGTTTGATGGTTTGATGCCGTCGTATTTTTGAATTACGCGCGCATCCCCGAGTTCACAAACACCCCCCCCCCTCCCCTCGCCAGTTTAAATCCGACGCCGATAAATCAGATGGACTACCCAGATAGTTATTTTTCAGAACAACGCCTTAAGGTCCCTGAATTATTCACAGTATAAACAACACCGGAAAATCTCGTTTACTTTTTCTATTTCCCGTGTATACACGCACAGCACAGATTGCTGTTATCTCGTCGGGGCTGTACGCGGCTTGCATCAGTCGTCTTTATTGGACCACCGAAACGAACCCAAATCACCTACACGCGCCCGTCGAATAGACTTGCCGAATCGTGCGTTTTCGAAATACTACTCCCATGCCCATAATACCGCGTCACCGTTCTCGGCGATTATGTTTCCAGATTGGAATGAATTTTACGATTTCCCGATCATAGTCGGACGAGCCGTAGACATTTCAGACGTTTGATCGCCCATCAATAGGTATGCTAGAAACTGTTCTCTTCTGAACGATTTCAAAATAACTGGTCTATAGTATATAAAATAATGAATTACGCAACTTTTTATGGGTTACATCCACAGTGTTTGGAACACTCATCGGAGTTTAAATTGAATGCATTCACATTCACATTGATTAAAAAAATTAATTCCATCAAAAATGCATTCATTGCATTAAAAAAAAAAAAAAAGAAAAATTATTTTAAGTAAAAATTTTGCAAAATAATCAATATGAATGGAATGAAAGGAGAATTAAAAAAAAAATATATATACATTTTTTGAATGCAAATAATATGCATTCATTTGCATTCACATTCGTTAGTAAAATGAATGCATTATTCACATTCATCGTTCGTAATTTATAAACTGATTGCATTCGTTCCAAAACACTGGTTATCCATAACTTTTCGTCTAAAAAAAGTATTTTTGGTTAGAAAAATCAATATGCGTATACCTACGGTCGCGTTTATGGATATACGAGTACTTATATCTATATGACTTTTTTTTTTTAAAATGGATTAGAAAATCACACTTTAACTTTTTAAAGGATCGGCTGTGACGGAGTGGTCGAGTTTGAAAGCGTATATATTATATAGTACCGATGTTCATCCGACGTGGGCGTATAGTACGCGTAAATGGATGGATGATTATACTCGTGTAACGCTGCGTGTCATCCTTCAGTTAGGGTTTTCAAAAAATTGACCCGTGTACAGTGTAAATTAGGTATACTGAGCTGCTCGCAAAAGTCTTATCGACGATCTTATCTCCGTTTCTCTTTAGGACCTTCGTTAATGGCTGACCTCATAACGGCTAAAAATAATATAACACTTTTCGTTTTTCTCAGTGACTATACCGTATACGAATGTCATACATTTAAACAATAATAATAAATAAAATATACATATATATATATATATATATAAATGGACGATTATTTACGGTTCTATCATTTTAAAAGCTAATAAAAAGTGCTAATTCCTCTAGTTTTTCAATTTTCATTTTGGTATGTGTATACGTATATAGGTATGATCGAATTTAATCAAAATTACTTACTTACGGCAATGAAAAAAAAAAAAAAAACTATAATATTCCATAAATGATTTTAAAATGATTTGTTTCAACTACTATACTCATGTATAGATATACTTAAAATCATGAAAATGAGTAAAAATTGTAAATATTGATATTGAAATGACGAACTGTAAGGATATACAGATAGACGTTAGGAAAAACACACTCTTCGAGCGTACTGTATTTCCCGTTTTCTATATCTCTAGTAACTGTAACAAAATATAAGGATAATCGATTGTCACATCAACAACGTCCCTCGTAAGTCGTGACTTTAACACAACGGCGATATAAGGTATCTAAACTTTTATTTAGAAGCCTAAAATTTGGAGAGGAAATAAGAAATCGATTGTTAGGGTCACACTGTTTACCTATATAATTATATATATTATGTAGTGTATACATTAGCGTGGTCCTTAGTGAAAAGAGAAGAAAAAAAACTTTAATATTTTTGATGGAGAAATCCGCCATTCTTTAATTACTATAAAAAAGTAATTTGCGATAAATTTGGTGATGATGACCCACCCCCTTCATGTACCACAAAAGGGTTGAAGTGTGGTAGTTTACGATTTTTCAAGTTTAATAAACGACTATAACACTTAGCATAAAAATAAATATAACCTTAATTTTAAAGAATAATATTGTCTTAAAAAATTATTATAGAATTTTTTGTGAATTCATTATTTACCAAGAAAAAAAATAAAATATAAAATATATAATTCGTTTTGAAAAATTGATTTTTTATGATTATTCAAATTTATTTGATAAACGGTGGAAGATACTATAAAATATCTACAGTAAAAATTATATGTAATATAATTTTCTAAAAGAAATATAAATAATAAAACTTTCATTGAATCATTGGATATTTCATTAGATAGGGTTACTGTAGGTAACCGTTTTTCAAGTTTATTTCAATATAATTATACTACGGTATTTAGTACAATATATATTATATATTATATTATTATATTATATATTGTCTGAATTATAGAACAAATAGTTTTCTATAATAAATAATATTTAAAGTTTAATTTTTTTTTTTTTTGAACAATTTTTATTTCGATTATTTTGATGTAGTCTACTATACGATTACAGTTACAAATATAAAAGTAATTAATAAATTGTAGTAATTATAATATTTATACAAATTTTTTTTTTATCAACAAAAGGAAATATCAATGTCGGATTTGAAGTTATTTTGTAGAAGAGGCTGATTTGGGAGGGGGGGAGCAATTGAGATATTTATATGTAATTTATAGAGGGATGGAATAAAGATTATAATCAATATTGTAAGTAAGTTATCTGCATTTGTAAGTAAAGGGGTTGGTGTTTGGTGTATTTGATATTTTTCCCCTCAAAAACATGGGCGAAATTAGGGGAGAGACGGGGTAAGCTTCGCTAAAATCCAATCTCATATTATGGTCTCCATTTAATAACAATATAGAAACTTTAAGGGAGGGTAGGGTGATTGTTAAGTCACCCTCCCCCCTTTCACATTTACCGCTTGTTTGTGTTAAAACATATTGGGTATGGCAGGTTACGACGGATATCCACTCAAACAACACTTGAATACTGATTATTATTATTATTATTATTAATTTCCTGTTCCCTACAGGCTACAATAATACTGTGTTTGGAGAACATGCGAGCGATGACGAGTGGTATGAAAAAATACGGTTATAAAACCGTAATCGATAATTTCGTTTAAATATATAGACAAGGGTTTTGTTGATATGGCCTGGAAATACTCGAAGAAAAAAAGTTCAATCTCCGTAGTATATAAAAGTTTATAAGTTAAATATTACGAAAAATGGCGTTTAAGAGATTTCGTCGGATTCCCTTTATTAGCTGCAGTTTGATTGCACAAACTTTTGTTCACCGTATAATATGACGTGTATGTTCCGACTTTAATTCGATCTCTGCCCTCGATAATATTATATAGTTCAATATATATATATATATATATATATATATATTAATGTACTCGCGTATCCCGACGACACTTCAAGTCTCAATACATATCGCGTGCAGAGCCGTACCGAGGGCTTGGCGAAACTGGCCCGGGCCGAGGGCGCGAAAATCGAAATTCAGTAATATCTATCCCTAAACTTCTAAGATTGTGTAGGGGGGGGGGGTGGGCGAAAATTCGACGGACAAAGTCTTATAAAATAGTAAGTGGACGACTTTCTTTTTTTGATTATGAACTGGATTTTTAAGGATGGTGGGGGGGGGGGTTGAAACTTCAAAAAATTTATAATTTTTTTTTTCCTTATTACCGGTTTATGGGGCGGAAACTCGGTTCTTTGTGCCAATGGTGCATATCGAATCTTGCTACGGCTCTGATCGCACGTAGTACCACGTATCGTATCGTCGTACTACGTGCATTATGATATAATAATTATTATATTGGCCTTGCCCCGTTTATACGAATAAATAAAAATAAAAATTAAAAACATATAATATTGTACATGTGCATAGTGCACACTCGATGATTTAGAAGAGCTCGTGTTTTTATCACCACAACACTCACGTAACGTATTTATCGATGTGTGTATGCGTATAAGTACTACACGTGTGCCGGTAAATAAAATTCAAGATTCCAATTAAAACTTATTGCGTTTTACAGTTCGATTAATTTTTACAGTTCAGTTTTACAACAAACCACGCCGTGCGCAGAGGAAATTATCGAGGATTTTGATTTCACGTTATCATGCGAAATAATTCATTCGGAAAGCCGGCCCACAAAAGAGTAGTGCTAAAGTGCATATTATATGATATAATATACCTACGAGTATAAGCGTATACGAAAACACATATTACATGTAGTCGAATATTTTATTTTATTTTTCTTTTTTTTTTTTTTTTTAGTTCAAACACTATTTTAAATTATACGTAATAGGCAATGCTTTGTAATGCACTGTAACGGTTTTTTTTTTTTGTTTGAATAAAAATTACTAGAACTCTGCGCTACAATATTCTTATATTCTAGATTTTACTCGTATTATATTTTTTTACAACTAAGAATAAAATATTAAAATTTTTTTTTTATAATCCAAGATAGCCCCATTTATAAATGAATTTTCAAAATAATTTTGCTGTTTAAAACTATTAATTAGGTTACTCCGTTAATATTCGAACAATTCTTAAAGTATGTTATAATTCAAATTCATTTCTTGCTAATCAATATTACAGCGATATAAAAAATTATAATTACTTAATAATTGATAAAAATATTATGATACAATGAATGATATTTTTCGTAGAAAAATTAATTTATGTTATTTAGTAGTTAAATTTATCGTTAATGAAAATAATTTAAATCTTAGTCAACTTCAAAAGGCTTTTGAAAATCGAAAACGTAATATTAACAAACATTTCTAACACCAAACAATGTTTTTAAAAATTAATTTATAAAATGGGTATATTAGATTATAAAAAAAGAAATGCAATAAAAAACTTAAATATCTTATTTTTAGTTGTAAAAAAATAAAGTAAAATCTAAATTATAAGAATTGTAGTGCAGGGTTCTAGTAATAGTATTATATATATAAAAAAAAAACTTAAAAATATTGAAGAGAACAATATAGTTACCTATTGTATTTGTCAAATCCCAGTGAGACTCCTAATACTATCGTAATATGTAAATACTAAATATACAATATATGTCTACCAAGATCGAGTTCAACATAATGACAATCCAAATATATTCGTTTAGAATGTTAAATTTTAAATTTTTTTAAAGATATAAAATAACTTTACGGAAAGCGTTAAAAACCGATTTACGCATCTCGCGTTACAAAAAAATATTTAAAAATTTCTATTCGAGAATCTTAAATATTTCGTCAGTCATTACGGTCTTACTCATTTTGTACGATATGTCGATTTTACCGATTTAAAATATATGTCCATGTAGCTAATTCAATATTTCCAACATCATTAAGTATATTGTGTTCGTGGGTCGTTTAATTTACTCAAATATTATATCTGTATAAAAAAATTGAATAATTTTTCACGGAAGGGTGTAAAAAGCGATAAATAAACGTTCATAATTTATAAGTGAATGTGTATAATATGCGATTCTAGAGTGTGGAAATCGGCTCCCGACCCTCTCCTCAATTACGTCAGTGCGTAATTTTTTTAATTTGCAAATAATTAAATAGATAATTTCGTTTAACAATCGATGTCGACTGAGATGATCGTGGCAGAATAAATAACGTTTTAAAACGTATAATAATAAAACGCGTTTACAGCGATACCGTTATTGTTCAGTGTTGCGTTATTATTTTAGAGTTTGAATGGCAATATGATAAGAATCATCACATTTGATTAAACGATTCTGAGCGGATTTCTGCAGCTTACCCTCCAAATGCACGCTTACGGATACTTTTCGATGATTACTTTTGTAGATTTTCCTTTTGAATTTTTAAACTAGCGGAAAAATCTCTCAAATGCGGTTAGCTGTTCTCTATATACAACAGCGGACGAAACTTTTCAATCGTTTTAATTGCGCGAAAAATGTTTACTGGAAAAAAAATTTGTTTTTGCGGATTTTTGATACTATAGTATATATGTTTGTGTGTATAGAAACATTAGAAATGATAAAAGGTTAAATAATTGTATTTAAGAAAAAAAAATAAAAATTTTTACTTTTTGAATTAACGCACGAAAATTGTCCTATAGGTATTTTGGATTACAATATGAAAAGATTTATATTTAATTTTCTGAATATAATAATAACCAACAATTATAAATGTTTTTTGTCAGATTTTTGCGTGTTAATAAACGAACAAATGATAAAAGTGTATACATTTTATATACCTTATTGTTGTTATATTTTATATTTATTGTGTGTTGTAAACGAGTTATCAAATTTTTAATAATTTCCCTGTTTTTTGTTATAAAATAATTTATTTACATTTTTAATCATTTTTTTTTTTAAACCAACTACTGAGGTTAATTGTGGTTTACTCGACTATATAATTATAACTTTGGTTGTATTTTTAAAAACTTTGATTAGGCGCACGAAAGGAAATTTATAATATAATATTCTTGAAAAACTTTTGGCGCGTAAATAAAGAAATAGTAAAAAGTAATAAGCTAAAATCACCTGTATTTCTACGGAACGCTGTGACGTTTATCCACACACTTTGAGACTTATAATAATCTCATTACGGAAGCTTCAGTTGATGTTTTTGATGGGAATGTTTATTGTCTTACGAAAAAAAAGTTAGATAGGGTAATGGAAGGCAACAGTTGAGCCAATTTTACGTTAAATAGATTTATTTTTCCGTCTTAGTCTTTTATATTACAGTATACTGTTCAAACATAAAATACTGTTTTGTTCGTTTGATTATTGAATATTATATATTTCGAAAATATAATTTTTCCAACATTAATTTAATATTCACGAACATATAATGATTTTATATTTTTTTTAAAAAAAATTTTTCAATGCAATCAGTAAATGGCCGCTGTAAAATGAATTATTTTTTAATCGTTGTTATTTATTTTTGAAACCACCAGTTTTTAATGAACATCTTTTTAAAGTATACTTAGGTATATATGTACCTATTGAAAAAATACATTAATTCACGAAGCTATAAATACAAAAACATTTCTTTATACGTACGTTCGTCTTTCGCAACTCATACATGTTAATAAATTATAAAAAGTTATCAATCTTCAAATAAATACATTTTACATAGGTACACAACTACTCAAGCTGCAGAATATCGATTCTTAGTCATGAAGTAGGTATGCGCTCGAGTTGTTTTATAAACTAAAATGTAACATTAATAATAAGAAAACTTTTGACTTTAGCGAAATATAATATCAAACACGAATATATTTATTATGTTTTATAGGAGAAAACTAATAATGATTTTTAATCGAAATATTAATACATGAAACGACCAAAGAAAATATACCAGTTGAAAGATGAAGTCATTTTGTTTGATATTTCAATATTAAAATAGGTTTTCAATAAAGGTATTTTTGATTACAACTAATATTACAATAGACTATTTTTAATAATACGTATTATCGTATTGGTTAAGAAAAACCGGTTATTTGCTATTTTTTTTTTACGGAATACATAATATATTATCAAATATTCTTTTGATTGAAATTCAAATTCACGTTATATATGAAAATCGTGGGAACTGCATGGGAAAAATGGTCGATAAAGTATTTTATTTGGTTACAATTTTGTGTTTAGTAAAATATAAATATTAACATTTGAAATAAATTAAAAAAATTATAACATTAAAAACTTGTTCGACGATTATAAGGAAAAAGGATATCAATTATATGGAAACTTCTTGATGGGAGGTTGATGGAAGAAATGTTACTTTTTCGAGTAGATTGCAAAATTAAAAATAAAATGAATAGTGTATAACGTTTGCTTAGTGAAATTAAACGCTACACGTTTTTTTTAACTGGTCACGATTTCATACTAGTTATTAAAAATGAATATAATTTTCATAAAGAAAACTACCGTCCAAATTTCTGCTACAGCTAGTTTATACGGATAGCAACTGAAAAAAAGTTCATGTACACTATCATTATTTAACTTCAGGTAGGTGAATTTTAATTATAATATATAATTTAGATGATCCGCCAACTTAAAAGAAAAAAAGTACGTATAAAAGAGCACCAGATTTCAGTAAACAAACAAAAATAACCATTTACCAATTATTTAAAACAATACAAAAGACAAACAACCTTTTGAATAACTTTACTTATTAATCTGCTGTCTGTTTAAATGGAAGTAAATGAAAGTAAGTGGAAAATATAAAATATAATGGGTTTCGTTAGTCTTAAATATTTCATTTTATTTTAGCCGTCTATAATTCGATTACACCTAAAATCTTTGATCCCGTTTCTGATGGGTAATTGAGGTCGAACTTATTCTTTGCCAAACCGTTAGATATACCCCTGGGACACGATCTCTTTAAATTTAATATTATGCAGTTTTTAAATAATGGTTACGTAAACTTTTAGAATTATTTATAATATATATTTTAAATAGCATTTTTAAATGTAGCATTTATTTGATTAATTTTAAGTTTCGATTGATTATATCGTGTATCATCGCAATATCGTTGTTGAAAATAGGAAAAACTTTTTGAAGTTTAATCATTAGATATAATTGGAAAATATTCCGTTCGAAATAAACGAAAAAATATTAATAGTTATATACTGGAAAATATAATAGGTATTAAATTATTTGTCACATATAGGTACTATATTATATATAGCTATATAATTGAGAATATGATTCGATAGTACCCCGAGGAAATGTTCTGGGAGTGTCCTATTGTTATGCATCTCAAAATATAATATTTGTAGTTTTGTGTGAAAAAGGTGACATTTTTATGAGATTGAAATTATTTTAACAATGCTGTTACAGTGTTTACTAATGTGTTTTTGTTGGTAAAAAGGTCTAATGTCTATATAATTAATATTAATCCCGTTTCCAGAACTAAAATTATTCTAATTCAGAGTTTCGAAATTGTGTTCAATACATTGATTTGAACTCGTTCGATAATATTACGTGAATCGTTTCGTTCGAATTTCAAAATATATAGACTTATGAAAAACAAAAATTGAATAAACCAAAGAGGGCCTAGGATAAGGTGACGGGATCTGTCGTGTACTGGAATTTTCTGACAAGTGGAGGAGGGTTTGGGAGTTAGAACCATGCAGACGTCAGTATAGTAATAAAAAATCAAAATATGTACATAAAAATTTACCTATTTTTATTAAACTATGTAAAAAAAATTCAATTTATTTTTAATTAATTCATATAAAATTCGGAAAAAATATTGACTATGTACCTATATATACATTCCAAATAGAATACCCTGCTCGACTATAGCGTTGTGCGAGGTGGAAGCAGGTAATGCTGGGCGTTAATGAGTTAATAAGTTAACAGTTAAGTTAATTTTAACTTTAAACTCATTAGCTTAACTTATTTTTGGTTATATTAACTTTTAAATAACGAGTTACTTTAAATTTCGAATAAAAGTAAAGTTGTTTTCATCGTTTCTAATAATTAATATATTATAAGAATTATTTATTTCCCAAAAATATAAATAAAATAAGAATACCTATATATTATTTAATAATCTCCCCGTAATATCAATTGAGTAAAATAGGTATTAGATTTCCCACCAATAAACAATATATAGTTAGGTACTAATTTGCAATTTAGCAATTTCCATGTGTTAGCATTTTGAAGAAAAAAATAGATAGCTACTAATCAAACGCTTTTATGAGTCTATTTGTTGTTAATTTTAATAATAATTATTATAGACGCCTACATTGAGTGTTTTCAATAATATTTCGCGAATGATTTTTGAAAATGTTTAAGTGCTGAAAGTTAAAAAATAACAGTTTTCCAAAAAAAAAAAAAATTATATACATTTAATTATACCTGTATAATTATCTCCATTGTTATGTAGACTCGTACGACTTTTAACTCGACTCAATCATTAATGGTAAAAGAAATAACTGTTAACTTTAAACTTTTACCATTTTTTTTCTATTAAGAGGACGTCACACTGAAGATTTTCAACGGTACAAACATGTTTACTCAAAACAAATGAAATGGCATTTTAAAATAATTTTAGAGTTAAAACACTTATTATAAAATTGATAGAAAACCGTATTTTGGGAATAACCTCATCGGCGTTTTTTCAAATAATATGTTTTAAAAAAGTTATAGTGTCTTAAAAATGAGGGGAAAAAAATAGCATTTTGTACCTTTGATAACGAACTTAATATTTAGAAAATTGTAAAACCCCAATGAGGTTATCTCTGGAATGTTGTCGTCTACAAATTTTATAATAGGTTTCATAACTTTAAAATCACTTTGTAAAGCCATTTTATTTGTTTTGAGTAAACGTATTTTTAAACAGATATCGTGATTACACCAGAATAAAAAAAATAGCATTGACACGGGATTTTTTTTTTTGAATTACTTTTAAATTATATTAAAATATTTTTTGATTGTTAGAATTTCATTTTTCTTAAGATATCTAAAAAATTGCCTATATACAAAACCCCTTAAAAAATGGTGTGTGCGACGTCCTCTTAATAACTTGATTTGACCGAGTTGAATAAAATCGTTAACTTGGCCCAGCGAGCGTCGACCAGGTATAATAGGCACCACGGGAAATCCATTAGGACATTGCATAACCGTCGTCATTTTATTCGTTTTTCTTTTTCTGACATTTTTACGGGTAGGGTGGTCTAATAAAAAGGCTAAAAACGTGCTGCTGCTCCTCCCCCCCCTCCCCTCCGTAGGTATCAGGGACTAAAATTGTGTGCAGTACGACACTGCAGTGGGGCTCTATTCTCTATATAATATACGTAGGTACGTATTATGGTGCCCGTTTGTTTTTAATTTTACATTTTTTTTTTTTTCTCATTAAATTATTACATTTAAATATATTCGGGGGGGGGGAGGGGGAGGGGGAAACATTCCAAGACGTACCAGTCGTTTCGTATGATGTTTTCGAGTAGGTATTGTTTATAGGTTAATTTACGATTTTGTTTTTTCAAATTTTTTCGTTGTTTTTGTTTTTTTGTTTTTTGTTTTTTTTCTTCGGGGCCGTACATCGTCTACGGCCGGCACGCACTCACCTATGGAAGCGTCGTAAATGTGCAGCGACTCGGACGTCATGAACTGACAGACGAGCGACGTCTTGCCCACGCCCGCGGCGCCCAACATGGCTATGCGGAACGGCTGGGTGATGCCCGGGCAACTGGCGCAGCTCGACTCCCTGGACGACGCCAACGACGTGCCGGCACTGGTCCTCGCCGAACCCGGATAGGAACCGCCGCCTCCACCGCCACCGCCACCGCCACCGCCACCGGACACTCCGACAACCGTGTAGTTTGACGTCGTCAAGTGTTCGGTGCTGAGGGAGAAATCGGGAAAAACAAAAAATCGGTTTCAAAAATTATATTTCCATTTTAATGCAATGACAAATCGTTTCTTTCTAGACCGAAAAAACGATGCACTTCGCTCTTATATAATGACGTTGGGGGCTCCGCCCCCCCCCACCCCCACCCCCGCCACATCCCCAAACCAACATTACATATTACCGCCGATATTTAGATTATATCATAATGATGGGCAACTGGCGGCCCGCGGGCCACGTCCGGCCCGCTGTCCCTTTTTATCCGGTCCGGACTGTCTTTCGATATTTGTATCGTCGAAAAGTTTACCATTTAGTTTACTACCTACCTACTTCAAATTTAGTAAAACAGCCTAAATTGTATCTCGAAAAAACTTATCAATAATAAAACACATAGTATTAAACTTAGAGATATTTGTTCATATCATAGGCATAAAATATATTAATGAATTTGTTTCACATAATAATAAAAAATCAACTTTATATTTGGCCCGCAATCGTTTTAAGTTTCGAAAATTGGCCCTCGAGTTACTTTGAGTTGCCCATCTCTACGATCGTTATATTTACAATACCATTTTTGGGAAAAAATTTAACTTATTTCATTACTTAATAATATTTTCTTATGGTATTCAAGATTTCGTCTAGAACAACGTCATTAGCTAATTCTCTCTCAATATTTATTATACTTAAATTAGTAAAGCGCTGCTGTAACGTGCTGAAAAAAAAGTAACTGATAGGCAGTAAAATCTTGAAAAATACAATTACATTGGTAAAATTATAGCTGATATTTGAAATTAGAATGACATGGAACTTGAGGGTGCTTAAAATAAGATTGGGGATGCTTGAGCAGCCCCTAGCACCCCCGTAGTTGCGCCACTGCTACTGGGCAGTATACTCTTGGTGGATGTATTGCATTCGATAAAGTATTCATAACTCTTAATATTAGTAATATGCTCATAGTACCCACCTATATATTTCAACATCACATCAAACGTCAAATGTAGAAATAAATATGATCTTACGAAATTACGAAGAAATGAAAAATCTGAATTTAAGGAAATCGTATTTTGGCCGTTTTTTTTGGTCATTTTTTGGTAGTTTTTCCTAGGAAATCGAAAAATGATCTCTTTAATGTACCAACTGCATGAAATTTGCTACAGGAAACCATGGAAGCTCGTAAAGATCGGATAGTACTCCTTCTGGTAGGAAATTTGTTAACAGAGAAAAAAAAATAAACATTATATTGAACCATTAGCTCCCTCGCTACGCTCAGAATCTAAAATAATTTTTTTCCCCTCAGTTTTTTTTATTTAGTTAAATTTATGCACGAATAACGTTATACTAAATTTTTTCAGGTCTTAAAATCTCATTTTACTATTTATTTGGACTTGAATACCTCAATATCGTCCATTTTGTCGAAATAATTAAAATTACTATAAAAAAATAAATAGTGACTACGGATTTTCGAGATTTTTTGAATTTAGTTAGAGTAACATATATTTAACGCTATATAAAATTTTCAGGCCTTAAAATCCAAAATTATCCCTTTTAGGACTTCGAAACCTTGAAATCTAAAATAAGCAAAAAAATAAAAAAAAACTTAATCAACGTAAATATATTACTAAATTAAATACTCGATGTAAATTTTAAGATTTTCTAGTAATTTTTTTCGAGTTTACGAAGAAATGAAAGATCTCGATTTAACAAAATCGTATATTTGCCGTTTTTTTTGTAGTTTTACCTTACGTAATTTATTCAACGAAAATTCAGTGGGACCGACCATAAAAAAGCAAATTTTAACCGTTTGCACTTAATATATTTATCTTATTCTGCAGGATCTAAACATTATTTATATTTCAGTCCAATATAATTTCAGTTATTATATTTATACCTAAGTGATATGTAATTTCAAGTTTTCGTTAAATCTTTTAGAATATGAAATTTGACATTAATTTTTAATAAATCATTAGCGAATAATGATAAAAAAAGCATCATCTTGACTTTTAAAATAAACAACAAGACGAACAATTTCAATATATTGTAACTTTAACGACAAGAAATTAACAGGAATATAATTAGAATAATGAATAGTGCGTAATATAATAAAATAAGATTTTGAGTAAAGAGGTTTCTGATAGAAAATTCATTCTATAGTTTGTACTTTTAAGATTTAATTTTTCGATTGTTCGAGTATTTTTATAGTAAAGAAAAACTACTGAAACTGAACGAAAACTATTAGAAATTGGAAAGTTTTAATATTAAAATTAACATAAAATATTTTTTATATTACTTTATTATTGTGATGAAAATTTCAAAATTTCAAAACTTTTTCAAGCTTTTTTTTTTAGTAATTTTGATAAAATTTTGAAATTTGATTTTTTTTTTATCCATATGTATTATACAACTAGATTACATTGATTATATGGTTTTATTGTAGTTGGTATTTTAATAAGGTTAGTTTCTGATTATCTCAGTGGTTTTCATAAGCATAAAGTAAAACTATTGAAAATTGAGATAAATTTGTTATAAATCGGAAATAATATATTACACCCAGCATCGAAATAATTTATTATTCCTTTAAAGTTCAATACATCCGTCATATAAGTATCCTATCTGGTGAGCGAAATGCTTCCATCCTTAGGCCGGTCTTTTTTTTTTTTTTACATATGCCTAATTTCTTTATTTTTGCCCAAATAACAAAAATAGTTTTAAAGTTCTCAATTGTGTTTTTCATGCATATACAATATATAGAGAGGTAAAAAAAAAAAAATATTTGTAAGAAACGTTTGCATATTTATAAAGAGCCAAAACAGAATAGGTTATTTATTTATTTTTTTTTTTTTATAAAAATACAATATTTTTCGTTTAATTTCAAAATGTAAGATTGGTTTTTTCGTGGATGAATAAAATATGTCTAGTTATATACTTTGTTCGTGTTCATATGTCGCCTACGGTAGTGTCTTATCTGAATCGAATAAAATTGGTCCGTTTCAGATTGACTGGTCCTATTATATCCGTTCTTCATATAAATTTAGGAGCTCTGAAAAAATTACTTTTCACTCCAACAGTTACGGAAAAAATGAATCGTGAGTTTATATAAAAAAAAAAAATAAAGAATTATTACGAAACTTTTATAAAAATCGTAATTGTAAACAATAATCTAATTATATATTTTAACTTTTTTTCGGTAGATACATGCCTGCAAATAAATTGAATTACGATAAATCGTATTACTATAATATAGTTTCATGTATATTTTTGAAACAGAATATCGCGTTTTTAACTTTTTAATTTTTAATATCAGTCGTGTGCTTGGGGTTTCTCTTTTTTTTTTTAAAAAGGATTTCATTTTAAGGTAATTCACTTTTATAAAAAAAACGAAAATAAAATGTTTAAATTAAAAAAAAAAATATATATATTCTATTTCAACTCGACGGAAGTATAATAATATGACAACCAAACTATTATTCATTTATAAAAAGTTTTTATATGTTTTGTTTAACGTGTTCGTCTGTATATATATAAAACTCGATTGAAATGAAAAATGAGTGTAAAAATGAAAAGTTTTTTTTATACCTAAATATTACACATTCGTGTAACTCATTACTCCGTTATTTTTCCAGTAATTTGTCATACTTATAATATAATGCGAAAACATCATACTGATATACATATTATGTTATTGTGTTTACTTTTGTACAACAAATATATGTTTTACCCATTTTCGATAATAATTAAACGCGGGACAAATTACCAATATGTATTTTGAAAAGTTTTCGTATACAAGTATATACAGTTGTTTACAAATATTTTCAAATAAATGAAAAGTTGTCTGTGTGTGTATGCGGGGGGAGGGGATATGGTAAATCTGAAATCAGAGCAGGTTTTAATCAGGATTTTCAAAACAAAAAAACCCCAGACTTGATATTTTGGATCATTCCCATCCACATTTTTTTAAAATCATTAAAAAACCAAAATGCTTTTTTGTTTTTAAAAAATAATGTCTAAATAATATTTAACGCATTATTTTATAGAAATATGTTTATCGTATAAATTGCAAGTATAAGCATTGCATTTAAGTGATAAATATAATATGTAAAAAAAAGATAGAATAGTAGAATCATTGTTTATGATCAAAATTTGAAGACTGGGTATTGACACCAAGCATATTATGTATGTTAAATTTTTTTTTACATATGTAATGTATGATTAAGTTGTTAAGAGAGTTCTGTATAGACAATTTTTTTAGATATTGTAAGAAAAATAAAAATCTAACATTTAAAAAATATTTTAATATCATTTAAAAGGAATTAAAACATGGTCCTGTGTTAGTATTATTTTTTATTGTGATACAATTGCTTTATTTGTTTAAAAATACGCTTACGCAAAACAAATAGCTTTTTATAGTGATTTTAAAGTTATAACACCTATTACAACATTTTTAGATGACAACATTTCAGAGATAACCTTATTGAAGTTTTATAATTTTCCAAATATTAAGCACATTATCAAAGATATAATATACTATTTTACCCCCGTTTTTAAGACACTGTAACTTTTTTTAAACATATTATTTGAAAAAAATGGTGTTGAAGTTATCTCCAAAATTTTGTTTTATATCAATTTTATAATAAGTGTTTTAACTCTAAAATTATTTTAAAATGCCATTTTATTTTTTTTGGGTAAACGTGTTTTTACCGTTAGAAATCTTAGTGCGACGTCCTCTTAATATACTTTTACTTGGTGTGGTTTTTTCAATAAAAGTAATCGGCTAAAACTTTATAACAGAACAAAAGTTGACTTTGTGTTTTTTTTTCTGGTTTATTTCGAAAAATCCGAAAAAACCCACGTTGGTAGTTTTTTTTTTTTTAAATACATAGTTTTTTTTTTTATTAATTAGTCTAATAAATGTAACATATTATATTGTTCAGAATTTAAATTAATACACTTTAAAAAAATTTGAGTTAGAATAATTACATTTTTAAAAAATTATTTTTAGCTTTAAAATATAATATGGTTTTATAAGCTTCTAAATTTCCCTTTGAATCGGTAGAAAATCCATATATTATATTTACTTTATAAAAACAACTATTATGAGTGTCTAGTGGTACTATTGTCTGGTAATTTTCCATTGCATTTTTTAATTTTGCTATAATTTTTTTTTTTTTTATATATCTTTTAGAGGAGATTGATAATTTTTTTCTAAAAATTGCTTTTTGGGTTAAAAGTAGTCGATTAGGACTTTCTAAGTAAATAGCTTTTTTGATAGATATTTCACACTATATATTAATGAAATATTATATATGGATGTAGTTGATTTATTTTTTAAATTTCACGTTATAAACAGAGCTACTGGAATCAAAAATTCTAAAAATATATTACATAAAACATTATTGTTATCACGTAAAAGTTCCAATCGTAGAAACTTTTCACATACTCCCGCGCGTATTAATTTTTATCGGGTAGAACTTTTTCATATACTAACAAGTACCTGGCAATATTCTAGGAATCATTTGTTTTCATCTGATACGCAATTTAATTAATCAATTACTGAATTTTCGTTTGATAAAACCGTTTTTATATTTTCATGTATGTCGTTCAATAATGCATAACTTATAGGGTCTCCATTTTCTGGAAGGGGGCATTTATTTTGACTCTAGGCAATTGTGTAAAAAAGTGAATTTTGAAAAAAAAAAAATCCATTTAGAATATTTTTCAGTGCAGTTTTCACTCTAATAAGCCCTAAGTCTATTGAATCTGTTGCCGGGAATCGGAATTGGCGTCAGTTGCATCGTTTCTGAAAATTCCATAACCATTACCCGGTTCTGGCATGGAAGGATAAGAGATAACCATAAATGACACCTGTCTAAGGAGTTAAGTCGTAAAAGCACCGAAACGTAATTAAAACAATTTTACCGTATTGTATTCTATGATTGATGTGGTTGGAATACAAGTGTAGACATTTGATAGTTTTATACATTTTTATTCCGATTAAAATCTGTAATTAAATTTCGAAATGAGTGGAGCTGGGGAAATATACGCCTGTAACGTAATTAATAAAATATATATTATGTATTTTTAGAATAATAAATGTACGTAGTTACGACTTATAAAAAAGCCGGTCAGTAGGTTGTGGAAGCACATCGCTCGTCGGGTGTCAGTATTGGTGGATGCACTTCGCTACTGGGCAGGGTACTTTTGGTGGATGTATTGAATTTGAAAGCAATGATAAATCATT
>JAIPRL010007278.1:0-24126 GCA_025469235.1 Pemphigus obesinymphae
ATGGAAATACAAGTCAATTTCGTACATATATTTGAATAATTAATAAATTATAATAATATGTAATGATATTTGGCGCCAAAATATTCGTGGATATAGTTAAGACTGTACTCCGCTAGTAGCTCTGTATACGTATTTCTCAGTGTGCCGGTCAGCTGTTTTTCATGGAGTTGTTTTATGTATCAACTGTCCAATTATTTCGCATACGACGTTGAGTAACCTCTATATCTTAAATCGTGGTCGTATCCCATACGTAGACGTGAACGCGTTTAATATGATAACGTATCCGACGAATTCTCCATCGTCCGTGTTCAATCGTGGCCACGTAGTGTTTCCATGATGTTGTTATTATCAACAGCTTTGTCCGTTTCGACAAACAGTGTAGGTATGTACGTTTCTCTACACGAAACCGTTCGTTTCGAATGGTCGCGATCGCGAACGGCGTTCGCTTAAACGGAAACGTAGCCATGTCCCGAACCGTTCGACTCTCGAACCGAACCGCGAACTCAAAATCGAAAACATTCGAACCCAACTAATCACGAAACAGTGCCGTTCGAATATCGAATATAATAATATAAAGTTAAGGAAAATGAAATTTCAACCTAATCTGTCGAAAACCGCTAAAAATGAAAATAAATATTTAAATAAGTAGTTTTTTTTCTATTTTTAGGCTGAATAATAATTTTTTTCGTAATATAATATACGAGTAGGTACTTATTACCGACGAATTTTCGTTATCCTTTATCATTATAATATAATATGATATGATGTACTTATTAAAAATTATTTACGAATCATATACCCACGTTCCATGTTATGCTATAAATATAGAGCGATGTTTATAAATACATATTTAAAATACTTTAAATTAGAATCGATCACTGATTATTCTGACGAGTTTTCGGCGTTTAAAGCGGGATATGCAGAAAATGTACATTAATCGTAATTATTCGTATACCGATATTCGTGGTACGATACAAAAATAGATTGTCTTGTCGTCTTATTGATAATACGCACTGCCACTCGGTAAATTTATATGTCAGTATTCAGTATTTTGACGATCATTTTTTGGGGAAAAAAGAAGCTCTTGAGTTGCCAACTTTTTAATCAATTAAGGACTAAATATTGTTTTTAATGTTTTTAAAGTTCGGTTCGGTTTGGGTTCGAACAAAAAATTGTAAGTTCGGGTTCGGTTTGACCTCAAAATTCTGTGTTCGTAACATCACTGAAAAAATGTTATATCGGCGAACGCTTTTTTCACACCGACCGTAGATAGTATAGAGTAGTAGCAGATAGTAGATAGCGTAATAGGTGTCATATACTTATTTTTCGGTGTTAGCCGTTATCATATTAGCTTTATGCTGTGTGCAGCCGTACTCTTTCACCACAGAATAAAAGAACTATGTGCTTTCATTGTGTGATTTTGTCTGTTTTTTTAAAATGTTCAATCATTTATGACATAATTTAATCAACGTATTAATTTATTTTCATTATCGGAAAAATCACAAAACTCAAACGACCATCTTCCTATTCATTATTATTATTATTATTATTATTATTATTATTTTATTATATAAATTATAATCAATTCTACTATCAACAGAAATTATATCATCAGTTGATTGACCTACACCAAAAACGTTAGTTTTGAAATAAAACACATGGTACACTTTATCCAGACACTACACTAATAAGTATATACTTGTTTTCATAACGAACAAAGCTGTTGAAAATTTAAGCCATATAATATGTGTAATAATTTAATTACAAATACAAAATATAACGGCTATTATAATTAAATGAAAATTATACATAATTAATCGTGAGTTTCCAATTTACTATTTTCCTACTCACCAACTATTAGTTTTAAAAATTTACCATGTCCCTATCTCATTTTTGTTGAGATATATTTTATTTAAATCCATACGTTAAATGATTATGATATATATAGGTATTAATATAATGTTTATAAAATATATATTGTATTATAAAATACCTTAATTATTTCTCTGTAGATGTTCGGGTGGAAAACAATTGGTGACTTTTTTGTTATCCGAACAATAATGTAACTATCAATTTTAATAGTTTACCCCAAAGTTTAGGGTCGATGACTTGTTGCTGTGTGAGCTGCGAAAAAAAAAATCAAAGAGCCAATCGTCTGACCATAACGACAAAATTTACGGCTGTAATACAGATTTTTTTTTTGTTATTTTGTCTTAAAATAGGCCCGTGATTTACGCGCTTATATAGTCTATACCACTTGTTTACATAAACATTTCTAAAAAATCTATAAACGGGGTTTAAGTTGTATGTCTCTATATATATATTATATATTATATATACCTATAGTACCAAAACATTTTTCCAAATATTATACCAACAATACATTTTTTAAAATGTTAACAGAAATATATGTAATATTTTTATTGTTCCAAATTCTAATGATATACAAAACTACCGTATAATCTTGGTTCTCATTTTGAAACTTCACAAATTAAATTAAAAACTCTTAAAATATGTCTAATATGCAAATGTAACAAGTTGCAGACTTGATGAATGGACTTGAATGGACTGAATATAACATAATGTATTTATTGTATTGAAATAAAATTAATAATAATAATTTGAATACATTTATAATTGTTTAAACTTTATCGATGATTAGTTAAAACTTGTGATTATTATTATACTATTTAACATGCAATTTTAACAATTTTTAGCATGATTTGATGGAGTAAAACTTTTTTTTATGATAAAGAAAATTCTCGATATGATATTTTTGTATTTAATGCAAATTAATTTAATAATCAGTTTTGGTAGGTATATACATTTTTTTACTTCTATACGCGTGATTCATTAATAATTAACTTATAAACTGTAATTTTGGATACGAAAATATGCATTTATTTATTACAGTTATTCGTGTAAACATGTACATTAGAAAAAAATGCGATTTAAAACCTTCATTGTAATATTTGGCGAATATACGAACGTATAATACATTGCTTCTATTTATTTAAAAAACTATATATCGTGTTCTATATTTTTCCTTTACCCATCTATTACTTCCATGACATATATATATATATATATATATATAATATATATATATATATATAATCGACACAATAAACAAAACCTTGACCTAATAAATTCTTCTTTAACGATAACGAATAAAAAATGTTATTAGATAAATAATAATAAAAACAAATATACGAGTTTGATAAAACAAAAAAAAAAAAAAATCACATATATTAAAATCTAAATTATTTCTTTATTTTACAATCGTATTATTGTCGGTTGTGCGTATTTAAAAATAAAAAGTTCAAAGTAATTTTCATTCAAGTGATTAAAATAGATCGTATATTATCAATAATTATGTATTCATTTTATTTTTTTTTTGTAATGGAAAAATGTATTTTATTTTAACTTAAAACCATAAGTCAGGAAAACGTTTTTCTTTTTGAACTCGAAATATAAGTTAAAAGACGTATCCGTACGTTTTTAATATTTGACTATTTTTTGCCTCTATATTAAACTTAACCAGTCGAAAAATAATATATTGATTAACCCTACTCCGATGTATCATATTATATATACAACGTCACACTATTATTATACAGCTTCGCCCTCGGCTCATTTTCTTATTTATTGTATTTTTCCCTATACATATATCGCCTAGGGTTGTTTTCTCCGTGCAAAAAAAAAAAAAAAATAATAACAATTTTCCGGCCGTCGTATATTTTATTTTCCTTTGCTTATATATAATAACAATAATATAATATATATATATATATATATATATAGTAATTTCTCGTGTTCGTGCAAGTTTGCGGCCATCAAGTCATATAGTATATATATACGGGGGTGGCAATTTAATAACGGCGCGCCGATCCTATAAATTGTCGAGACCGTGTGGATTAGTATGTATGAGGTAATTTACATAATTGTGTCGTCGGTATGTGCACCACATGCACACCACAGGGCGATGACAATTTTCGATCTTATCTCTCCCGCGTGTAATATAATAGGTATATTTTCTGGTGTTTTCGTTTTCAGTTTTTTTCTTTTCCACCACCCTCCCACCACCGTTTTGCCAATTTCGTCGTAAATTTCCGTCACCACGTCTAGACCAAAAGCATCCTCCCCCCCCCAAAAAAAAAAAAATCTTGAGTTCCCACTAAACCTCATTTACCTATACATCGCACATACACCCATATTACCTCTCCTCATTGGTATATTACGAAAAATCGTCGTGTTCGCCCAGAGACAATATATATATATATATAAGTACACGACGTATACATATAGGCTGGTACATGGCTTTACTATATATGTATAGAATACAAAACCCTCGACGACCTTTTTTTTCCTTTTCTTTCGTTTTCATCGCGTACGGTATATTATATTTAACAAGCTCGCGGTGTTTCTTAACGTTCGCATGTATAATATATATATATATAAATACGTATATGTATACGACTTTTATGAAAATTACGAAATATAATATATATATATATATGAACATGTATACAAACACGATGAATACCGTTCAAATGTACTTACATATTATATAATGTGTCGTAACCACTTAATTCTCGGGCTCCAACGGATCTAAACGACTAAATTCGAACTTATCTTCGCGCACATAAACAACTCAAATCTATATCCACTGAAAACGCGGACGATTATGAATTCATTTAATTTGAGCTATGTAATATGGGCAGAATTTTTTATATCTGCATGGATTATATGTATCCATTGAATGCATATCAAATCAATATCTAGTTAGGCCTATCCTTGAATATGGATTAGTTCTTTGGGACTCTTCCACGGCTTCAAATTGTGTCACGTTAGAGAGAGTGCAAAGAAAGTTCCTTCGCTTTGCTGCTCATATATTAAACACACCTCGCCCTCCTCATCATGACTATACATCTGTTTGTCAATTATTTAATCTTACCAGCCTGGCTGACCACAGACATTCTGCAAGTTTGTCCTTCCTATCTAATTTATTAGCAGGTAACATTGATTGTCCTTCTTTATTAGAAAAAATGAATTTTAAAGCGCCTTCATACTGCACTAGATCCTTGGCTCCTTTCTTCTATTTTTGATTATATTTGTATTATTAGCTATTATTCTACTATCAATTTAAATTTAATTAATGTTGTTTATTGTTAAATATTATATTATATATTGTTTGTTTGGGTTTTTGCCCGTTTTGTATTATAAAAAGTAAAAAATAAAATACCACGTTAATATAGTATATACACATACTTACCAACATTAGTATGAAAATTTTCTATTCGTGAAACGATAATTATTTTATATGTCTACGATTATAAATTAATTTTCTTTGGACACGAAATTAATATAAATGTCAAAAACTTTCATATAAAAACACATAATGCGCACGTTACCTATCATAAAATAAAATAAATAACTATTTTGTCCGATTTGTTTGCGATTAATTAATATAACTCATAATCTTAGATATGTACGACTATACGACTAAAACAAAACTACGATATTTTTTATTTTACTCATTTATTTATAATATTGATATAATGTACTGATGACAATTTTCCATTGGTAATTACTAGCTATTACTGCGAATTATAAAAATGCGTATTGTTGAAATATGAATATTTAATTGTAAAATATGAATTAACCCTTCCTTAACATCACGTATATAGTTAAATAGAAAACATTTTACAAAGTAAAGTTGTATGAATTCTTCCTGTATTCAACCCTTAGATTGGTTTTGCATAGTCATGGTTTTAGGAGGGCAGGGGATATGCCCTTCTAAATTCCTAAAATTTCTAATTTTTTGTATAATTTCACATACAATGATCACACTGAAGTACCTACTACTGTGGTTATTTATGTTATCATAATAAAAAGGATATTGTAAATACCTATACATACCCAATAGTTGTTGATCTTAATCATTATTATTTAGCAAATAAGCCAAAAAAAAAAGGGTCATCAACTCAATTTTTTGGCCGCCCCACCCTTCGAAAAAAAAAAAATGCCATTAAATGCCAGAGCCGACACTTGTTTTGCAATTTTCCATATTATTTCAACTCGTTTCTATATATTACCAGCCGGTCTCTTCAATTCTTTGTAATATGTTATTCTCTCATCAAAAATCATGTATATGATGTTCTAAATTATCTTTTTCCATTTACTTTTCCTTCTATTATATTATGTAAAAAATTCTCTTCATATCTTCGTGTATTGGAACATATATATTCTATCTTCTATTTTTAACCGTACTGAATATATCTTTCTGGTTTCATATAGTTTGCTGAGTAGGTATATATACTGTCGATCAGTTCAATTTATTCACTCGCATCATTTTTCTAACACCACGTTTCGAAAATTTCGAGAATATTTTATTCTAATTTAGTAATTTTTTCAACTCCCAAGTTATATTGCCAAATACCACACAATAAATATACATACATACACACATATACTTTAATTAGCCGTTCCTTCACTCGTATGCTCATATTATTTGAACATAGTAATTTTCTTTTGGGTATAAATGCAGATTTTGCTTGTGCAATACTCAATTTTTTTTCCATGATACACCTTCTAATTTGGTTCATTATACCTACTACCCAGGTATCTAAAGATTTCATCTTGTCGAGGGTATGATTATTGACTTAGGTATAAATATTGGATATGAACATTATATATATAGGTACCTATATAATTAAATATTTATTAAGTATAATGCATTTTAAACGTTATAACTATACTTATCTTCTCAAACATATTATATCTTTGTAATTAAATAAATAAATAAATATCATTTTCAGTAGAATTAAATTGAATGTTTAAATAATAGTCACTAACTTGATATTACATAGATACAAAATGTTTTCATCAAAATGTTATTATATAATAACATATAAATATAAAATATATAAATACCATTTTAATTGTCTGACAAAAAATATTATTATTAATGTCTACCATTAAATACATGTGTTTTATACAAATGAATGTCCATATATAATGCAGTAAATAACCTACGTAAAATAATATTCTAGGACCAAGGTATACGAGTATAATTTAAATTACTTTAAAAACAGGACTATGAATTAGTTATTATATATACATGGTAAAAATTTATATTTATAAAATGTACCATATTAAATAGCATATTTGCTTAATTTTCACATAGGCAAAATGGTTATAATACATATAGATTAGGTATGTATAATATACTATATTATACATTTATTTTTGTATCATATTTAGCGTAAAATCCGTCATGAACTTAATAATATAATCAAATTGGTGGTATACATTTAGATTATATATGGACTTTTTTGGTTTTAAACTTGTTATAGATTATCGAGGAATCTATATAATAGGTTTATTCGGTCATTTTGCCGAGAACAACGAAAAATACCCTCATAAAAAATTTCTGATCATTTTCGTACAGCATAAAACCATTTTTCAATTTTTGGCGCCCGCTATTTGAACATAACCTTTATATTTAACCATAATAAAACTCGACCACGTAGGTTTAGGTAAAAAGTGAAATATTACCCTCGTATATATAATTTAATCCCCAAGTTTCGCAATATTAAAACGGAATACGATCGACTACGTAAGCCACGTATATTTTTTTTCACGGCTTACAGAACCAATCGGTAGGTTTCAATTATATAGTGGTCGAACAAAATCCTCTTTGTAGAAAAAAAAATAACATAATCGTTATATATATATGTTTATCGTACTATAGCAATTAATATAATTATTTTATGTATATCTTTATTTTAATAATAGCGTCTACTGTCTACTAAACTGTTTATACTTTATTGTTAATATACGTCATTACGGAAATGGGCTTTTAATGATTTAGATAAGAAATTATAACATTAGGATAACTAAAAACACATTATTTTTTATCGATCTCACAAACTCAAAAATTGCGTATCTGTAGTTAAGCGTTATCAATGAAAATGATCTATATAACGTTAGTTATTATCACGAACTAAGATAGTATGGATTGGAAACGACAAGGAAAGCTGGTGGTAGTGGTGCGATTACATTTTGTTACGGTGAAATTAGTAGGTGGGGGAATTTAAGCGATAATCTATCATGCGATCCTAACGAACATATGTCATACCACACATACGTAGCATGTAGTCTGCGCACAGAATAGATTAAAGCAGAAGAGTCACTTCCGCATGTAAACAAAAAAGTGACGGCCATTTTGCCGTTTGTTCATCTTATCTATTTAGTGTATAAATCATCACTTTGTTATGAAAACACATAATATCAATATTTTGAACTGATTATACTGTGTGATTATACAAAATACATAGAAAGAACAAACGGGAAGATGGCCGCCACGTTTTTGTGTAATAAGTATCTTTACCGTGTTAATTTTTATTAGTGTCCGGAGCCTGGTCTGCGTATGAATATGTTGTCAAAACTATAAACTAGATGGCGTTATAATCGCATAGATTCCCCCACCTTGATATTTACCGTAACAATTTGTCTGCACATACTAATCTGTCGTTTCCAGTTCATACTATCTTAGTTCATGGTTATTATATTTGTGTTGGTATAAAAAGGTTGTTATCTATGGAACATTTTCATAATAAAAACTTTTTTTTTTGTTTTTATTTTGTAAACAAAATTCTTCTGAAAATTGAGAAAAACGTTTTCGTTCTAAGTACGTGAAAAATACTATACAGGTTTACTGGTTTGGTTCCAGAAATTAAATGTTTTAGCTCGAGATACGAAATTGTTTATTTTTATATCAGTTATATATTTAAATTAGGTATTTATTTAACTTTTATAAAAACACACATGACATATATAAAAATTTATCAAATATGCATGTAACCATGTCAATTAAGTGATATCTTTATAACCAGTTATTATACAACATGCCATTTAAACAAAATATTAAATAACATTAAGAAACTGTCACACATCTACGTTTTAAGTTTTTCTGTATAAAAAATGTATTATGAAATTTAAAAAAAAAATGATTATCAATCATTTTAAAAGTAATTTAAAATAGTTCTGTGTCAGTACCTTTTTAATAGTTGTGTAATCGCAATATTTTTGTAGAAAATCCATATAATACGTAAACATATAAAATACTACAGCTACAATAAAAACACCAATGTTTTTTACTACATAGAAGAGAACCTAATCCAGGATGGAGATTTTATATTTTTATATATTTGAAAGCAATAATAAATAATTTTTTTCTAAAAAAACGAGTATGAGGAAGGACTCGGAGAATATACATAACAATTTTCGAGCCTTTTAGAGTTTTAAACTTTTTCGATAAACGAGTAAGAAAAACTATCAAAAAACTAGCATAAAAATATGTTAAACTCGATTTTAGTAAAATTCTTCAGAACTTCAATAATATTGATACTAATGGTATAAAAATGTCACCACAAACGTATATACATAAAATATTAATGCAAAATATTTTCGAAAATTTTTATTCATTTTTAGGCTATTTATAGTAATATGCAAATTTGAGAAATTTAATTCATAATAGGCTTAATTTTAGTTTTTGAGAACTAAATATTTAATACAATGTTAGAAATATGCCATTCTAGCTATATACAAACAATTTTAAAAATCGGTGCGTACAATAATTTTTAATAGCTATATTTAAATTTTTTTGAATACCCATTTACTTTTAGACATTTTGGTATGAAATGTCTTCGAATATCGGAAAATAATAAATCTATAAACTTGAAATGTTCACCAAAAACGTATGTAAATACATTATGAAGGCTAAACAATTTTGAAAAATTTTCCCCACTTTTTGGATTATTTATAGCAATTTTAAATTTTGAGACATTTAATTCATAATAGGTATAACTTTTCTACTTTACAGGATAATTTGATTTTTGGCTTTCTTTTTTATTTTTGAATATATATTTTTTGATTAAAAAAATAATAGTGAAGTCAGAATTTGGCGATTGGACTTGGTTTTAAAGTTATATCAAATTGCAATTTAGCAATTTTGTTATACTCTGTAGCTTCAGCGTTTGTACGTGGTTTATTGGCACCCAATGAGGTTTTCATGCGCAGCGTCTCTGGTTCAAATCCCCGTACTTTTCTACATATTCAAATTCCTTTTTGCATTTTTTTCAACTTTTTTTGTTCATTATATTATTATATATTATTAGTATAATCTACAATAATTGTCAAGTTATCATATATCATTAGCATACCCAACGAACGAAATGCTTTCACCCCCTACTGACCGGCTCTTTTTATAATTTATCTCAATTTTGTATTATATAATACATTATATATGCTTTTATATAAAAATGAATTTTCTAAAAAATGCATTTTTATGCAAGTTTAAAATTAGTTCTCCTATTTGTGTTGTTTTATGTTTAAATATTTTTTATTTAATTTGGATTTTAGCTTCGGTGTTTTATGTTCAAGTAAAATTAGTTTTAATGTCTAATTTTAGATATTTGGTGTCCTCTTAGAGCAGTGATATATTCAATTTTCATTCATACATAATATCATTCATTGTTACAAATATTTATTGATAATGTAATTTTTATATTTAAAGTTGTTCGATATTATTTTCCACACATACTAAATTTTAGTGCAATATAACTAATACGTAATATTGATATCAACTTAATATATAATATATTTTAATATTTTGTTATTTGTAAATTTGCGTTTTTTAATCCATTTTTTAAATATAATTTAGCGGAATTCAGTGCATTTGATTACATTTATTTTTCAGTGAAATAAGTACTTTCATACATGTATTTGTTTGTATCAATTTCATTAGTATATAGTATTGATCGAGTTTAATATTGTTCATAAAAATAAACTATTATTACCTATTATTATATTTTATATTACAAGGTACGGGGCCAATGTATTATTAACCACTTCAATTAAATAACCTGTACACGTAATTAAATTCTTTTTACGATAGTTCAAAGCCAATTGGCATGTTAGTTTTTTCATCGTTCATCTGTAATTTGCAAACCGTGTGTCGTGTATGTTCATTAATAATATTCCAATTAGTTCGGCCAAACCAAATATATTTTGAACAAAAGAACATGTATCATAATATATTATACAGTTATTTACTAAAAATAAGTATAATTAATTAACTTAATTATAATTATTTAACTACATGGCATATATTAAATGCATTGAATGTACTATTATTTTCTTCAATAAAAGTATGCTACTGTTGTAATATTTAGTTAAGAAACATTATATACTCGTAAAGTTTTAAAGTGAAATTTAAAGTTAAAATTGATTAGTTGGGTTGTCTCGTTAGTTATCATAACCAGCTATTACGTATTAGTATTTTAAACTTTAAAAGCAACTTTCTCAAAATTGCATTTTGTACATTTTACACGCCACGATTGAGAGAATAGTATAATTTGACCAGTTGACTTAATGTTTACATTTTCTGTTAAACTATCTCAAACTCTTCTAAATGATTTAAAAACATAAAAGTATTTATATAAAATATAAATAATTTTTGATAAAATAATATGTTGTACATTTTTTTTTTTTTGTAACTTTGAGCATTTTACACACGCAAGATTCGTTTTTATAAATAAATATCCATATAGCTCTTAATTAAAAAATGCACGCTGTATTTTATATAATATACAATTCGGTATGAGTTTTATGAAATAAATCGTTATTTATACTACTGTTTTATGAAAACTGTTTGGTAAAATGTAAAAAGTGTAATGTGAATACATAATATGTTATCTCTGTGATAATTTAAATTTAAGTATAAAGTAAATAATTGTATTACAATTTACCTGCTATCTAACTATAACTTTAAATTGGAATTTTTGAAGTGCCTGGTAATATTATAACAATAGGGTTGATTTAAAAAAAAATCCATCATCCCCTAACTATATCCCAATAGTTACAATGGATTTATTTTCGGTATAATATTAAAATGTAGATTTATATTATACTATATATACAAGGATATATGGTGTACTTTTTATTTTATTGCAAAAGTTGTTTGTTTTCAATTTAAACGTGTTTGAAAATGAATCGTGTTTACCTGTAATATCATAAAATATTTATATTATGATGTATAATAGTTCAAAATAATATGATTAAATTCTATATCAACCTTTATGGCACAAATACAATGAAAACGACATTTTTCAATTACATTAATTAAACCATTTATGTATGTATTACATAAAATATATTTCATTATAATATTTAGATAATAAAATTAATATTATATAATACATTTAAATTTAAAAAATTAATTAATTAAAAAAATGAGTACTCCTATAAAAATAAAAATAAATATTATTATAAAAAAAAATTATATATACCTACTATGAAAAATATTATTTGCCTAGGGTATTTAAAAAAAAAAAATTATAAGTAACAATAAGCTAGTTTCGACCGTAAGTTATCATCAGGTTACAAATTAATAATAAAGAAAAACAAAACAGAATAACGGAATACAAAAAAAAAATTTAATTAAAATTAATACATATAATACATAGAAATGCAAGTCCAATAATAGGTAGGTTTTTTTTATAAATTAAGCTCTTCCATAATTTTATAAAGACATACATATGAAATAAGATATCATTATAGTGTATATACTTTTAAAACAAATAAATACAAAATTAATGAAAATTAATTGATAAACCGATTTTTTTATATTTATTACTTTGGTAGTTTTAAAAATACTAAATATAGTTTAACATTAAATTTTAATTTATAAATATGAGATGAATACAATAAATTAAATATTAAATTTTTGTGTAAATTATTATTAGGTATTAATATAAACAAAAAAATTAATTCAAATTGCTGTTGAATACGTTAATACTCTGTAATTAAAATGATACATAATATTAAAATTATATAACTAAAATGGTTCCATTAAATATCTTAATAAAACAATATAATATAAAAAGTATAAAATAAAACAAATAAGTGATAAGTCTTAAGATTACAATACATTTGTCAAGAACTATTAGACAAATAAAACAAAACATATAAATAATTTGAGTAAAATTTATTAGTAACTAATAAGATTCTTCTTAACTATTAAGATTCTACCTGGGCTATAAGTTTTTTTGTGATCTGGATTTTTCAACCTATATTGTAGAATAGACTCTGATAAAAAATATTTTTAAGCTGCAACTTTTTTGGAAATATCTTCATTCTAAACTGCATTAATAGCTGAAGCTAATTTATTTTTAGAAAATATATCGTGTTTTCTTGTCATTTTTTCTAAAAATAATTTTATATAACTCTGTATAAAATATATAATTTCTTATAGAAAACCCACTCAAACTGATACGATAATTCCAAATGATTCTAATCATCCATTTTCACAAAAGTTTTCTCATTTTAATTCCATATTATTTAAACTCGAACGTGTTCCCTCAAACAAATCTATCTATGAAAATAAATTTAATATAATTTGTGTCATAGGAATTAAAAATAATTAAAATATAAATATGATCAAAAAATAAAATAAAATTACATAATCCTATAATATACTACCTAATAATAAATAATATAATTATTGTTCTTTGAAATACCATAACCTTTTAACGGTTAAATAGGCTAATATTAAAATTAAAATAGTAATTATGGAAATTTTTGCCTTTAAAACTAACAATAGTTTAATTAAAAGTTAAAACCATAAATAATAAGTTCAAAAATTAAAAAGTACATTTTCTATTAATTATGATAATTATAATGATTATCAGTTTATATGTAGCTACAATATTTTTTTTTACTGAAAAAACTAGTAGCAGTTTCGAAATTCGAACCAAAGAACATATTTTAGAAATAATTTAAAAATCTTCTCCTAAATTTAATTTTAATTTAAAAAACTAATCAAGTCTTAGAATGTAATCATAATATACATTTTAATATAGAAAAATATTTAATTACGTTAATTCAATATTAGAAGATTTACTCATTTATAATGAAGTAAAATTACATATTACCAATACATATTAGACAATTTACATACTTTAAATACATACAATAAATACTTTTCTAACAGATGTTTTAATATATTTATGTTACTATAATCATCGTTTAATAATTTGTTTCTCATTATTGATATAATAATAATACTATTATGTATTACCTATGTTTATAAATTTTCATGTTTTTTTTTTTTTTATATATTCTTTCTTCGTTTTTTATTATTCATTATTTTAACCGGCTGATGACGTAATGTCAAAACTAGTTGTTACCTATTATCTCTTTTTGAATAATCTCGCTACATATCTTTTTTATCTATTATTTTTTATATTTATTTTTATTATTATAATATGTTATATTATTTTATTTTTATTATAAGTTTTTTCTTAAATAACGGCTGGTCGATGGAGATAATAGTGGACGTAGCTCCGCCTTCAATAATGCAAATTTTCATTAGAGTTTTGGGACACCCTTATAATTATATTCCAATTCAAGCAATGATAATATACCTACCTACCTAATATATTTGACTAAAATACAGCGTTAAAAAAAAAACTTTTTTTTTTATCATTTGGAGAAATACTATATTCTATCGAAAATTTAATAATAATATGAGATAAAATAATAATCGCTTAATATATTCAATTATTCATACAGAAGTCAGTATTCCTATATAAAGTGGATTATTCAAATTTGTTTGCTGACATCATATAATAGTTATTGTTTATATAACGTATTATAATTTATAATACAGTACCTACCTACTACCTAGAGTATTCAATTAGAAAATTAGTCGCTATAACTTCGGCACCTACTCGTTTATTCAGTATTTTTAATTCGAATATTTTTCATTACTTATAATCCGATCAAGTCTTATCATTTTAATTTTTATTAGTTTTCAAATTAAATTTCATATAATCCTTTTTAAAAAAAAAATCCAATTTTTTTAAATAATATTACTAATTACTATAGTATATATGCCACGAAAATATAAAATAAATTAAATAACAATAATTTAAGTACACGAATATGAATTAAAATAAAACATATGGTGCTGAAATAACAAGATATCATAGCAATAATGTAGGTAGATACTATAATATTTAATTTTGGCAAAAAAAAGCGAATTTCCTGATATTATTTCTTATACTGTATTATTATTGCGTTATGTTGTCTATTTTTTTTTTTTTTTGTATTGTTTTAACTTCAAACTGTTGATATTTGGTTAATATTGAACAGAAAAAGAACCATTAAAATATTTATGTATCTAAATAATTAAATAGATAGGTAGTTACTAGATAATTAAACTAATGGAAAAAAGCATCTATAATTGTTATTGGAAAATTTAGAAAACGTTAGGTCTTTAATGAATACTATAATATATTATTATGTAAATATTAAAGTACTCGGAAAAAACTGTAATAAAAAAATATAGTATAGTTATAGTGTAGCTGGTTTTACAAAAAATAAACACGTATCTACGATATTATAATGTTGTTTTCTCCTATTTGATTTAAACTTTGTTTCACCAACAGGAAAGAAAAATGTATTTGATGGCCCATCAGGAACAATACAATATTGGTTTTATCATTCCTGTAAATTGAAAAAAATACGTGTTATACGAATTCTATAGAATTATTCATAAATTGAACTCTGACAAGGATCACGTTCGGACGGCTATACCCGGTATCGTACATTCAGAATATAAATAATAAATATGTATTGAAGAATATTCCGACGTTGATATTCTGCAGTATTCCTGTGATATATTGTTGAAATAAAATGCCAACCAACACACGAATATTCAAATATTCACAAATTCTAAGGATTGGAACCTAAAAGTTTTTCGGTTCTTTTTTTTGTTCTGATTTTATACAATTAATATTTTGAGGTTATATATCAGATTCCATTTTTTTTTCAACCTTATATGATTTAAGCATTCGGGTTTAGATTTCGGTTAGAATAAGTTTTAAATTCTGAAAAAATCTAGGAATATAAAAAATTTAACATGATGTGTTTTCTTGAGCATATTTTCAGGCAGAAGAAGTTGTGCAGAAGTTTTAGACTAAATAGCTTAATTTATAGGGGCAAATTAGTTTTAGTTGGTAGCTTCTTTAAACAGTTAATTTTTTGATTTTGCCAATTTATAGTATCGTAAGTGTAATGGAAAACTACCTTTTATAATGAAATTTTTATATTCACGCAGGGGAAATAATCAATACAACAGATAAAGTAGTCATATTATATATCTACACTTTAAAAAAAAATATTATACTAGCTGTACCCAAAATTGCCTTCCGAATGTAATAGTATGTTTTTTCATTCAAATTTAAAATAATAATAATACACTATCTTTTCCGAAGACAAGTTCGTAACGTGTTCTACCATCTGTATCTGGACAAATTTTAATTATGTTCTAAATATTAATACTAAAGTTAAATTATATAACTGAAGGTCAATAAATCCAAGGATAATAATCGAACGTGATAGTCATAGGTATTAACATATTGGTATCATTATGTGAACAAGGTAAAAGTGGTTATCGCACTTTCGCGACAGCAACATTATCATACATGCATGCTTGTACGATAGTATAACTATTGCGATAGCTACTATCAACGTGTGACTGTAGTTTTAGGTTTTGGATTTATGTAGATAGGTTCTTTTAATAATTAAAATCGTTTGTTCTGGTTTCAATGCTGACATACTTACATTTTAGTGTAATAATCGGTTCCACGACTGGTTCTTTATAACTTGATTCAAACCCCTGGTACCTAGAAAACTAAATCGCTGTCGATTTAAAATGAAAGGATTTATTGTGATTCGTGATATATGTAATATTTTGTTAGCTAGAGAGCGTTTTTAGAATTTATTTTTCTAAAAAAATGTAAGCGACATATGAATATTGTAGGTACCTATGTGAAGAAAATACATTATATATCATATTTTTTATAATGGATCAATAAATCTCTTAATTTTAGCTTAAATTTCACGTCTAATTCTAATAAAATGGTAATTATTTAATTAAGTAGTATAAAAAATAAGATTATTATATAATTGGATTTAGAATCCATTTAAACTATTTATATATATATATATATATATATATATATATATGACGGGAATATATAAAATACTTATTGATGTTGACATTGCACGTTATCTATTGGACAATTCCTACAGAAGGTCTGCCTATACCATAATATCATAATGTGGTATTAACGCTCTGCGATAATCGGTTGGGACATGTCACTTATTAAAAGGGATATACAACCCATATAAAACCCTGAGGTAAGGTATACTATACTGCAAGTATTAAGTTGTTCAGTAAAAATACCCATTGAATAAATAGTGGGCTTGAAAATACTCTAAATCACACTTTTTTTTAAATGTACTTTTTTATATAAATCATATAAAAAGTATTCATTTTGTATCCAAAAATGAATTCCTTAAGCTTATACACTATAGGCATGCATTACACATAAGTAAAATACACTATATAATAAAAATATTCAATAGGTAACCGATTCATTTTATTTGCACAAAATTGAAAAATAATATTTTGGCTATATTTTTCTATGGGAATTTTTAAATTTTCTGTACTTTTGGGCTATTCATTTTTAATATTTTTCATTAGCTTAACGTTACAGATTTTAAAGTAAGATGATTAAAAACTATCTTATTAGTAATAATAAGTCATGCTCTATTTTTGCGATTTTCAGTGGTCGATTCACGACCGTTATCGTTATAATTAATACCAATATAAATAGTCATTCAAATATAAAAACGCGCATTTCATATACTTAAGGTATTGTGTGGTTAAAATAATATGTGTGTTATTTTTTACGATGGTTTTCAGAAAAGGGGATTTGTTTTATACTTACAGATGTAACGCGTATACTGTATATTGTATATACCTACGTATGGGCACCTATATATAGTTATTGAATTGTTTTGGAAGAACCGACCTTTTTGGAAAATCTGATTTCAACTACTGTCCACATATATATATATATATATATATATACGTAATATATAGTAAAACAAACGGTGAGCTAATGCGTTTGTCGATCGTTCAAGGGCTTTTTCGTTTGAATACATTCCATACAATATCCGTGGGTTCAATGGAAATGTATAATACTAAATTCGATATGTCATCGCAAAAGCGCTCTTTTTATGTGACCTCTGTTCTGGGGCAGGGGGGAAGTCAAAATATTAACAATACACGGAATCGAATTGAAAAACTGTACTTATAATTATATACTTGTAGTTGTGGGGAGGGCATTGAGGTTCAAATCAAATGATTACAGGTCTAGAAGATCGAAAATGTGATATGGTATTTGGGTTAACAGTTCAAGAATAATTTTCAGTGAAATATTTATCAATGTTAGCTGTGGCCGGTTTTGTTAAATAATAATGACAGCATGGCATTGGAAGTTGGTGACATATACCTGCCACTCTTATACCTAAAAAACGTCCACTTCCCTATTAAGTTATCACCGCTCGTTTCAGGCGAAGATAAATTATGTGTAATCGGGTACCTATATATGATATTTATATTGAAGGAGAGAAAAACATATTGATTCGCATAAAACTGCAACATATTAATATTATATTATATAGACAACTAGAGAAATATTAAAGATATATTTTTATGCAAAATGTCTGGACATAAATTAAATTCCAATAAAAAGTACCCCGTGTCCTATTTTCGACTATTTCGAGCAAAATATATATACATATATTTTGAAGAAAACAATATTTGATTGATTATATTATGACGTTTCTATAATTTATTAGAAAATGCTTTTAGTCGAATTTCTCGTTTTTATATGTAGTGCTACAATAGTTTATTATATATATTACCTATTATAGTTTTATCACACTGAGAGTCCATTGAGCAAAATTATTATGTGATTATATTATCACAATGTTTCGCGTCGATGTTTGTCAATACATGATTTTCACTACACAATTATTTATTCATTTATTCTTTGATAATTTCCAATTATTTTTCCTTCCGTCGATTTCACATAGATACCTCCGAAACCTTTAAAATATACTCTTTACAGTTAAATAAATAAGCCCTGTAGACTACTATACGCGTACCTATTATATAATATAACGAGTAAAATTATTCTCACGAAATATAAGACACGATGTGTTCGGATCCATAAATTTGTACATTATAATTATCACATATACGCTTATCCAATATATATATATATATATATAAAAATGATAATGTGCATACGGTATAATATAATATTATAATCGTTGACGCTAATTTTTACGGATGTGTGGAGAGACTGACTGTTATGTATATTGTAAAATATTATTTTTTGTGTGTGTGTGTGTGTGGTCTTCCGCAATAAAATAAATACCGATCGCTCCGCGTATATTATAAGCATAATATTATATTTTATATTTTTTTACGCACCGTTTCCGATCAATCATTTAAAAAAAAAAAACGAATTCATACTTTTCATTATTTCCACCTTGGGGTCGTATTATATTTTATGAAATATCCCGACGAACGATCGGGCTTCTAAATATGGTGCGCCAGATTATTTTATATTATTTCTCCTCGTACCTATATACGTTTTGATGTTATTCGGTTATATATATATATATATTTTGTTATGTACACATGTGTAGAGAGTGTTTATGCCCAAAGTTTTGGAACGGTCCAATATGCGGTTTAAAACTTTAACCGTGTCCACGCGGCAACCTCGTTACATACAAATGATCCGGAAGGCGGTCGACCGGCTTTTAAACGAATGGCCGGGGAGATTCAAATGCTGTTCGAATCGCACATTAATCTATCAATGCTTGCTGCACCGATTGTATATTTAAAATATAGACATTGTTCGATTGTTTGTTGTAATATCTAGGTGACATACGTGAAACGAGCAAAACGAGATTTACGAGAGGAGTTCGCGCGCTGTCGATTATTATTTAGCTTTTTCCCGATAGTCCTTATATAATAGTATAATTAACAACAACTGTTGCAAGTGTCGAAAAACTGATATTATCTCGTACGTGTGATTGTACATGTAAATAATACTGAATATTAGTGCGAGTCGATTAGTCAAAGTATTAAGTTGCATTTTTTTTTTTCATTAACTCAATCTCAACTCTACTTGTTTATATGCATAATTCCATAATATACCTATTTTGTAACCATCCACAATTATACAGTTTTCACGATTCGAATATATTTCTCTGCACACGAATGCCGGCAACGGGACTTCGTCGTGAAAATACGATTTGCTGGGTAACTTTTCCGGGCTCACATATATTGTGATATTCTGAAATTATATTTTATTGGAATTGAATTTGTCACCGCATAGCTATAGCCGAGTTTTAGCTATAGCCGAGTTTTAAAAGGCGGGACGATCGTTTTATAGGTCCGTTACTATAGGTCGTAAGGGATCGTTATAAAGAGGGTTTTCGTGAAAATTTCAATGTGACCGAAATGTTTCTCGAAATTTATCGACGCCGTTTGTCCAGCGAAAAATACACGCGCTGTGCCACCCACGTGTAATCCCTTTTTTCACTATGTACGACACTATAAAGTACATTTTTTCCGTCGCCAGAAACACCGTAGTAGTACAATATACATTTATATACGTATATATACGTATGCAGACCTCGTGTAAAGTTTTTGTTTGTTTTTCTCCGGTCTTTATTTTTTAGTTCTTTTTGCTCATATATTATATTCTTATATACATAGTGCATATATATATATACACGTACACTTACATATATGTAAAAAAAAAAAAAACTATATATATAAATACACATATCGCCGTCGTCGCAGCGTTTATCGCACGAAAACCGAAGCACACGACGTGATTTATGACGCAACCTCATGACAAACACACATATTATTATACACTCACACGACACACAATCCGAGGTCGGTGATCTAGGTCTCGAAATTTAGGTGGGAAAACGACACCCTCGTCCGTTATACGATGGATACTAAATCATACTCGGTCGTGTAAAATGTATTCGAATTCAAGTACTACATTATATTTGGATATTTGTACTTAAAATTTAAACAATTTATAAATATACATAGGCGTTCAAATACTTTTTATGTATTTAGAACAGTGATTATTTCAGGGGTGATCAGGGAGGGTTATTATATATACCGCATAATATAACGAAAAAAAATTAACCCCTAGAGTATGGCAATCATAGCATGACGCTTTATATTAAAGCCATTATTTCATACTACTATATATTAGATGAAAAATATTTAGAATTCCAAAAAAATGAACACCCCACTCCTCCACCGAAAATAACGTCTGAAATAAATACCGATTTAGAGCGTTAAACCCGTATAGGTACATTTGAACGTGGTTTTGTGCTGCTTCTAAAGGCCCAACTAAAAAATGGATATTATAGCGTATGATTATAAAATAATTACCAAGGTTTTAAATTACAATATCACAAATGTTCAATATTTTTTTAGTAAAAAATACAAGGAGAAAAAAATGATTCAGTATTATACAATACTATACCACAATGAGGAACACTGCATTCATCTTTAATTTCACAGGATAAATTAAATGATAATGAACATACTAAATATGTTCAATATTTTTAAATATAACTTAGTGAAGTTTTGCAACAATTTTTAGATTTATATTACATTATGCAGATGATATTGTTTAACACGAAACCTGTATAATTTGATCGGTTGTAAAAAAACTCTTATTAACTACAATGTACTTTAATTGCATACACATTTTGATGATTAATATATGTACCATAATTATGTATCACAAATTTGAAAATATTTATAATACTGTATTTTAAAAATGGTAGACATATCGGTGTCCATTCTGATTTAACTTGTTCTGTGTATAAACGTTAAACTCTATTGATCTGAATAAAAAAAAAACCTGCTGCGAATTCGCATTATCATGCGTGCCAGTTTAAATTGCTGTTGGAGCTTCCCACGAGAATATAAATCGCTTCTATCGATGGACGGACAGGATATACAGAATATATACAGGATGTTCTAAATTAACATCCAAATAGCTAAACTTCGGGAATAAAATCATATTATTTTATCAGTCACTAATTGAAATATTCCTTCACACAAAAATAGATTACATGATACCTATATATATATCCACTAAAATTATCTCTATAGTTGGATTCGCCTAGTAACGGTTTTTATTATCAAAAACTTAGCAACTGGCACAGTATTGTGATGGATATAACAAAAATAACGAGAAAATTTTAACAAAATCACGCGATTTATCGAAATATGAGTTCTTTAGGTTACCCCAGGATGTACACGGTTACAATGTGGCCATTAGCCAAACTCTAAGAAAAAACACATCTTGTCGAGTGGAGTTGAGAGAGGATCTATTTTTTGCTTTGCTGAATTCGGACTTTTAGGAATACTTTGCGCCAGTATATATCTAGCTTAATTTGAACTTTATTGTAAAATCGATTTCACCACTAAATTTAAAACTTGAAATATCCGTAAATTAACAATATATATTGTTGAAAGAAAAGTTTTGTTTCGAAAAAATTATGTGACCTGTAAAAATATTGGTTTTCGTGGGAACACAATGTAAATGTGGAATATATTATATAATAACCTGACCATTTCGAACATACTGTATATTTGCGTATAATTTCGAAGGCTGTTTATGTGTGTTTGTTGTAATAAAACCTATCGCTCTTTATAAAACCACTTCTTCCGCGTTTCTCTTGAATCCTGGTCCGTGTACTGCAGTTACGCGAATATAATTTAATTGCCTCCAACCCAATGCCTTTTATTCACCCCGATCTTACGCCACTACTCGTATTTATGCTTCTATTAATTACATTATACCTTTACACTGTAGATTTTCTTTACATTTTCATTTTTTTTTTTTTTTTTTTTATTCTTTATATTTCGGTATTTACTCAAAGAAACGTACTGTGCTGATTTTTTATGAAAACGAGTTATGTATGGATCGAAAGTCAAGCCATACAAATATCATGTTCTCGAATTTTAAATTAATCAAAATTCAAAATTTACATAGAAGATATTAAATTTAAAAAAAATGTTCTTTACCTTACACCTCGTCCTTGTCATTTTCATCTATCATGGTTAAATTTTCACCGATTTACCTATACGTTTCATCCAAACTACCAGTCAGTCCATTTTTTCGGTCACTGTCGTCCTCTAATCACACAGCCTCATTCATCTGGTCCCCTCCACCCGTTTTGACTTAATCTAATGAACCTATTTAATAGTATACATTTGATTTTTTCATTTGATTTTTTTAATACAAATGTTTTTATTATATATTCATATATTTTATAATAATAATGTAGTGAACTAATACTTTTTTTCCTTATGTTTCGTGTGGGTGCATCTAATAATCTTCTATATGAATTATAAACTCATTTCTATTTGGATAACTTTAAAGAATGATTGCACACACTCACCATAATCGCGTACTGCAGCTAGGAAAAACGTTTTTGTGACACTTAAATTGTAGTTTTGTTATGTGAAATTTGTTATTTTCCAGACTTATACACACATTATACACACACACACACACACACACATATTTATATTTATATAAACACATCGGACAAACAAATAAATAACGAGATATTTTGGTGTTTACACGCTCAGCGTTTAAATAAAGTATTAACACTATATATAATAATGCATATAATGTATATAAATCTTCATTGTTTATCTAAATCTATATTTTGATGCTATTTAAATCGTGTTATATATAAAAGGCAGATATATAGATATGTGAATACGTATATTAACGACTTTGACAGTAAACACATTTAACAATATCATTGTCCAACGACGACTTGTTTTTTATATATTATATATTCACGACGATTTTTCTTACTTTATCCGTTTGAATTCTTTTTAAACAGTCGTAATTAAGATTCTAACACGTGAACTTTTTCAATTTTGTAGAACCCAAAAGTCTGTTTTGAATTTTAGATTATTTTAGAGATTTATATAGAACTATTTCACGGTACCGTATACTTGGCAGGCAAATTTCTTATTTTTATATTTTTATTAATTATATAATTTGGGAATAATTTGGGCAATTTTAAGAAGTTACTTTTGTATTTTGGGAAACAACGGTTTTT
>JAIPRL010007279.1:0-24120 GCA_025469235.1 Pemphigus obesinymphae
ATATATAAAAAAAATGCCACGGCGGGTAGCACACACGGTTCGGCAATCAAAGCGATACTAGTTTTTCACAATAACAAATACAATTGACAAACAGCCGATAATTATTTACCCATGTGTGTGTGTGTGTCCGACCGTCCGATAATATATTTTAATCGCGTTCCGGCGTCAACACAGGCCATTTTCGATATTTTTTAATGCTTAAAGAAAAACTATCAAAAAATGACGAAAAAATGGCAAAAATATAATTTTGTCAAATCGAGATTTTTCATTACTTCTTCATTTCGAAACCAATGTACCAAAGTTCTTGACATTTTCACCAAATATGTACCTGTATACTATATTAATGTTTAAATTGATTTTCAAATTTGGGCTATTTTTAGCCATTATAATTTTCGAGGTATTTAAGTCATTTATAGGGTGCTTTTCGAGTATTAAGACCTGAAAATTGACTACGGTGTTAATTGAACTTTCCTTTAATTATATTTTAAAAAAATCTTGAAAATCATTAGTCACAATTATTTTTATAACCATTTTAATGTTTTTGACAAAACAATATATTTTAAAAGCTGAAAATTCAATACATGATTATAACTACGTCATTCTTAATGTATTTAAGAAATCTAAAAAAAAATAGGTAGGTATTAATTAATAAAAAATAGATACTTAGTCAATATTTTTTATAATAGCCATTTAAAGCTTTTAAATATTTAATACAATATAATATTATATACCTACATAAAGCATTTTGCGCATGTCCAATAGTAATTTTGCATCTATAAAATTTTTGATTTTTGAGCCAAATTTTGTTTAAAATAAAAATGTGGAATAAAATATAATTTTGTAGTTTTGTGATTAGCACTTCATGTATAAATGACAGATATTTGATTGATTATTTTATACTCATTACACAATATAATTGTTTAGACCTATATAGAATATAAAATCAATAGTTATAATCTATATTATATAATAGTAAGTATAAGACGTATTAATTTAGCTAAGTATTAAATACTTACATAAGAATGATAGAACAGTACCCACAGGTCACAGCATTTAAAATGCGATCTACTACCCGAAATACGCTTATCTCTTTTCGGTCATCTTTCTAACAATGGCCATAATTGAATGTTTAAGTATTATCAATAATATTCGGTGGTATTCATTCTTGTCTGTTATCATAATATTATATTGGCTTATAGATTCTGTTGTTTTTCTTTAAATGATTGTATCTTTATATTGTAAAGATACTTGTTAATATTATTGAAATGGCTGATTAATTTTAAATTATATTGTTTTATTTTTTATGTAATACATTGTAACGAACCGATATATTGATTCCGTTGTTTGGATAGGTCACACTACTGTTGTAGAAATATTTTCCATCTTTTAATGGAGTTTTAATTCCGAAACTTTATTATTTCCCAGTTAAAAACATAGAATAATAGTAAAAATAATAATAATACATTTTTACCATACAGAATAGTAAACATATAACAAAAATAATTTACTAATAATAAAACATTTATATGTGACATATATTGATATGAGTAATATTTAATAGAAATACAAGGTATTGATTTGAATGAGGCAACAAATATTATTGTAGTGAAATATACCCAGTACAGACAGCCACCATATAGTACATTCTACAACAGTGTGAAGAGGAAAGAGGGACAGATATTGTAGTGAAATATACCCGGTACAGACCGCCACCGGATAGTATATTCTACAATGCTAGGAAAAGAAAACTAAAATAACAAGAAGTATTTAACGATTGTCGATTTGCGTGATGATCCGTTTATGTGGTCCTTCAGGTGTTTACAAAAATAATCAAATTTCAACGTGTTGAGTTATAAATTCAATTTTTTTTTATGTTAATTTATACTTGTAATTCTTCATATATTTTTTTTAATCGTTGGTACTACCCAATTCACGTGTTAATTTTTGAGAATAAACAAATTTTTTATTCTTCATAATAAAAAAGTTTTATGTATAAAAATATTTTATCTCGGACGAAAGTGTTAGAAAGGTTTTAATTTTTTTCCTCAACTAATTAGATATAAATAAAATATATGAAACAGCAAAATTAAAAGTAATTATAATTTACATCTTCAATTAAATTTGGGCGCAATTGGAGCTAATATTGCTGAGATATCTACAATTTTAGTGGTCGAAATATGAATGTGAAGTAAAACTAAGTGAATTAATGAAGAAAAGATTTCCAAAGGTGTACGTAAACGTAATTCAAGACATGAATGAAGATGTAAGTACAAGAGTGAGGAGTTTGTGTTGGAAAACTGAGAATTTTAGGGTCAAAGTGGAAGTGAACCAGGGTTCGGCTTTGTGTTTTTACTTATATTTGCGGATAATGGATGAAATAACAAAAGATACACAAAATGAGATACCATAGTGCATGCTGTTTGTAGTCGGTAAAGTGCCGATACGATAGAGTCCTGAGGAAGTAAATAGTAGTCTTGAAGAGTGAAGGGAAACACTTATAAGTAAAAGACTAAGGATTGGTATGAATAAGACAGAATATATTGAGTAAAATTTTGGTAACTTTTTGGGAAAAAGAATTCAATTAGGAATTTGGGAATACCTAAATAGATCAAAAAGATGATATAAGGGTATATATGCTTAATAAATATCGTTTATATAATCCAATGATTTATCTTCGCACTCAATCCAAAATAATAATTATAATAGTACGAACGTTATTTTATTTATTGAATATAGATTTAAATTACCAAGATAGTGGTATAAATATTATTTATCACGACCAATAATTTATTATATTATATATTTTTTGATATCTAAAGACGATTTAAAATGATAGAGAAAGTGATTTAATTGACGTATATACTTCCACAGCACAGTAAGATTAAGAAATTATGACATTATCTCTTACATAATTTAAAGTTTTTATAGTATACAAAAAAAAACATAAATTATAATTATAATAAACTATCATAATAATATTTTATTTGAAAAAAATTATTAAATAATAATAATATATAACCTATATAAATTTTTAGTAACACACAATATTCAAAACATACAAAATAAAGGTAATTTATTTATTAGAAATTTTCGTTAAATGTTTTATTATATTTTATATACAATATACATAATTAATTCAATTTCAAAACTAAAAAGAAACCAAACCAATATTTTGATATTGGTGAAATCAGTAAATGTTTTCCAGATAAAGACGCACACTCTTATCGAATAAAGTATACAGATTGATTTAACTGTAAATACAGATACTCTCATACAATAATATATTAGAGCAATAGACTGCAATTAGAACAATATTGAGTACTTAGGTGTAAATAAAAAGAGATGGGTTATCTTTACATGGAAATTTAAATGCAAATAAATGCACCTAACAAACGATTATTTGCTTTCAAAACTGTCTTTAAATCTAAATTATTATCAGTAAGAACCTAGATGGCGCTATGTAATATTATGATTAGCCCCATTGCGCTATCGAGTGAACAATGAAGTTTATGGAAAATTTTAATGGAATCTTGATTCCAGTATGGTAAATAATCTTTGTAAAAAGCTCTGAGTCTGTATGTCTTAACTTTTGCTATAATGAAGCCATTAAACCGTTCATATAATGTATATTTTGCTAGAATCCAGTGGTTATAAGTATCTTTTGAGCGATTAAAATTTTCCAATGACCATTAGTGAAGTTTCATATGGTCTAATATTTTGATGGTATAATTGGGATATGTAATTTCATAGATATATAGTTTTTGTAAAGCTAAATTTTCGATCGTCAGACTTTTTGTTAAAAAACCACAGGTCGATGAATAACGCCGTTTCAAATTCCCTGAATGACATGTGACCATTCTATTTAGAATTGAATTGATAGTGTACTATGTAATTATTGGAGCACTTTTTGTAAATAAAATTATTATTCTGATCTATGTCTCTAAATTCTCACATTTGGTGATAGTAATTGAAAGCTTAGTTAGAATTAAATATAATAAATACTAATAATATTGAATTTACATATTTTTAGCTGAAAATATTATGAATACACGTAAGTGCTACTATCTATATCCAATAATATTATTTTAATTATAATAAAATACTTGAAACTTTCACCAAAAAAGAATATAAAATACCAAGTCAAAGTAAAATTGTTTGAAATATTTGTCTCAATTTTTGGATATTTTTTTTAATAGAAATTTTTATTTTTGAAGTTTTTTCGATATAAAACTGTTCATTTTTAGTTATGCCCGACTTGTATGATATAATTGCCGTTGTTTTGTATTTATAATATTTTATAATATTGTATGTCAACATAATATCCCATAATGATTGTGTAAAATGTTGTTACACAATAAATCATATAATATTTTAATATTCTCTATATACAGAAACTGTTATTATTATATAAATATAATGAATTTAGTACCACATTAAATTCCAAACAAAATTATAAAATATTACTATTTATAAAATAAAAAAAGCTTTAATCGTTAGAGATTCATTGTATACAAATAACTGGATTTAATTTTGAATTATATCTTAATACTATTGCAACTATTTTTCATATAGGTACCTTTTATTTCCTACTATATAAAATACAAAAATAAATTATTAATAATTACATTGGTAGAAGTACAAAATAATTTAATTTAATTTAACTTATATTAAATTAAAAATTATTTAATAATAAATATTTAGTAGTAGTAAGTATCTGCATATTAATAAACCAATATAAAAAATTATTGTATTATTGATTACAATACAAAAACGAGGCCGATTCCTGCTCTAATCAAAATAAATGCAATTTAAAAATATGAAATTCGCGACGGAAAATCGCCGTGTATAGCCTTATATAAACCGAAGCTTCACTCAAAATCGTATTATGGAAAAAATCAATTTAACATTCGTTTTCAAATTCAATATACCCATCACCAACATCGTACACAACAAGCAAGTGCTTTTTTCACTTTTATAACGAAAATAAAAAAATAACAATGAAAAATTACTTATTTGTTTATATAATAACAATATAATTCTGTCTTTCAATAAGTCTGAAAAAAATCACTTATGTTTACATTTGAATTAGCTATAAGTACTTATTTTTTTATTTAATTATGAATTCTAAAAACATGGTCAAAATATAAATTGTCTAAAAATGTACATAGTACGCGAACACTGTTCTTAAAATTAAAAATTGATTTTACCATTTAATAAAAATACAGTTATATAAGCGTGTAGTATTTAAAATGATTAAAATAGTCCAAATGTGTACATAATTTCTTCCTAGCCTAAGAAATACATAATTATAATATGACATTGTGCGGTTAAAAAATATCATTCCATAAATAAAGTAGCTACAATATAATATATTGTATTATTTACTATAACATTTTGTTTTATTTTATATGTTAATATTTTAATAATTATTATAAAGTATTTTTAATATATTTTAGCTTGTGGTAAATTCTACCATAAAAAATTATCCGTTGATGTAGGTATGGATTATTATATTTTTAATTTCTAAAAAATAAATACGTAGACATTGATCTATAAAAATAATATTAGAATAAACGAGAGTATATAATATTGTAATTTTTACCATAATTCGATATTTTTCCAGTTGGTTTCTGATATTTAAGCCTCCCCCCATGCTGGATCTGCGTAGGTTATTTTCGATATGATATATATCTTATATATGTTGAGTTTTGTTCTCATCGGTATTGTGTTATTGCTGTTTAATATTGGGTAGAGTGCTGCTGTGGTTTGATGGACTCTATATATAAATAAATATCCAGTTTCTACAAAATAATTTGTTTTTATTTAACATGTTAAATAGAAACAAATTATTTTGTAGAAACTGGGTATTTATTTATATATATAAATAATTCTACAAGTAACTCAACACCAATATATTATTGATGGACTCTATTTGCCATTTCGTTTATGTGCTTGTTGAATTTCAGGTGACAATCCATATGGACTCCTAGGTATTTAGACCCAGTGTTCGAGTCAATTTCTGTTCCATAGATATCAATTTTCCTCATATTCTACAGATTTTTCAAGTTTTTCTCAAAAGTCTTCAAAATAATCTTACAGCTACTGTCTTCGTAGTGTTCAGCAAGAGCTTCCAGTTTTCCAATCATGAAATTACTGTGTCTACTTTTTGTTGGAATTTTCGGGTTGCATGTTTAAGACTCATGCTGGTTGCATATACCATCGTGCCATCAGCAAACAGGTTTGATTAGTCTGGTGGTGTTAGCATATCGTTTATATATGTAACAAACAATAATGAGGAGAGGCATGATCCCTGTGGTACCCCTGTTCTGACTGTTTTTTGATTAGATTGTTCGCCATCTACTCTGACCGAATATGCTTTGTTTGTTAAATTATTTTATTATTGCTACTAACTTAAGTGAGGTGCTAATTTGTAACAAAATGTATAATATGACGCCATGCCAAACTTTGTCTAACGCTTTGTTGAAATCTAAGAATATTACCGCAGTCCTTTCTCCTACATTGGTGGTATTCTTAAGATAGTCCACCAATTATAACAGTTGGGTGGTGGTAGAATGCTGTGATTGAAATGCAAATTTCTCTGGTCTTATTTTCTCAATAATTCCTGCCTTTAGCCTGATCACTAGAGTGATTTTGTATACTTTCGTTATGGTGTTTATGAGTGATATCGGATGATGGTTCTGTGAAATATTTAGATCCTATCCATGTTTTGGTATCATGATAATGATAGCATTTTTCCATTTGGTCGGAAAATATTTTAGGTGTAAACAAGTGTTTAAAATTTTTCAGATGTATAGTATCACTTTGTTAGATAAGTGCTTCAGTGAAGCATTCGTGATATAGTCTGAGCCTGTGGCTTGGTTTCGTGGTATGGATTTTATGAAGTATTGGATTTCTCCCGGAGAGATTGGGTGTTTTGTTTTGTTGGCTTAAAATTTCTAGTACTATATTTACTTGTTTCTCTATGTTTGATTTCCCCTGCGGGAAATTGAATTTGTATGCCAGAGTATCAGTAAAGAGTTTCACCTTTTCTTGTGGGTCGTAGACCAATCTTAGTTCTCCACAGATTGGTGGTTTGTGTTTAATGAGGCTTTTGTTTACTTTAAATATTTTGGGATCGTTTAGTTTTATTTTTAATAGGAAGGAGTTCCATTCGTTTTCCCTGTGATCTTTGAGTAGAGTCCTTAAAATAAGACCCAAATCCACAAAAAAAATTTCTATTTTATCATAAGCAAATACGTATTTCTCTAATGATATTACCATCTTCAGTGCCATACACAGTCTGACCGGTATCCGCGTGTACATTGTTCTTATATAGTGTGAATTTCCCGTCCATGATATCATCACACGATGAATAATATTTCAGTTTTAATATTCTATAGTTATAGTAAAAGTTTTAACAAATTATTTTGTAATGGGTTTAAATTTCAATTTAACAAACTATTCTTATTTTTGGACTTTTCTATAGCTTCTCTTATAATTAATTCTTGATTATTTGTGACTTGTTTCCATAATTTGATTGTGTTGATATTATTATTAAATTCTAATAAGTGTTCTGCTATAGGAGACTTATCAGTTTCCTGATTTTTTATGCTTCTGATGTGTTCTTTAAATCTTATATCTATGTTTCTTATTGTTTGGCTTATATAACATTTATCGCAATCTTCGCACTGAATTTGATCAATTCCTGATTTTTCAGTTTAATTTATTTCGTCTTTTATGTTGTCCAATAAACTCATGAGATTATTGTTCTTTGATAAAACTATGTCAACATCATATTTTTGAACATTTTGGAATGAAAATAACGATTGCTCGATTTTTATTTGTTAAATTTTGTGATTCTAATGTACTAATATATCTAATGTTTCTTGACTATTTATGTTTTTAATTAACTTTAAAACAATATTTTTTTCGTATCCATTGAATTTTGCTATATTTATTATTGTAATTTATTCATTTTTCAAAATCTTTCTTGTTGAACCAATCTATGAACTGTACTGTTCCAAGCGGTCATTTTATGTCGTCAACAATGGATTGAATTATTATGGATATATCTATAAGTATGGGTTTTCTTTATATATATTTCAAATTATAATTTTTTGTTGGATATTTTTATGTAAAGATCCAAGAAAGGTAATATTTCATCCATTTCTTCTTCGAAAGTAAATTTTATTGTAGAGTATTGCCAGTTTAGATTTTCGGGAAAAATTAACCAAAAAAAACAAAATCAAAATTATATGGTTCACCAAAAATAAACTAGGAGATAGCATGAGACCCATAGTATCTATCATAGTTACGCTATTAATGCTCCAACATATAATCTATCAAAAACTTAGTAAAAACTTTTTCATCATTCAAAAAATTTAATAGTTTGTCAGTAAAAAACAATATAACATTTGGTGGAAAAACTGGCGAATATAGAAATAAAAAATAACGATATATTAATTTCATTCAATTTGATGGCTTAATTTCCAAGTATTCCAATCAAAATTACAATAAGTTTCTTAAAGACCTGGCTGAAAGAATTAAAAATTGGTGATGAGGAAATTGACGAACTAATAAATTTAACAAAATTATGCATGAGTCAGAACGTTTTTCAATTTAATGGAACATATTGATACCAAACGAAAGAAACAGTAAAGGTAAATCCATTGTCCCCATTTTTAGCAGAGGTTTTTATGAGAAAATTCGAAATGGTCAACAAAATATCATTGAAAGAATTCCCTAAATTATGGATATGGTATGTGGACGATATTTTCGCAATAGTGGATAAAAAACTTTTCTCGAATATCTAAACTGGCAATACTCTACAATAAAATTTATATTCGAAGAAAAAATAGATGAAATATTACCTTTCTTGGATCTTCACATAAAAAAATCAAACAAAAAATTATTAATTTGAAATATTTAGAAAGAAAACCCCACACTTATAGATTTATCCATAATAATTCAGAACATACAAATGGCTGCTTGGAACAGTACAGTTCATAGATTGGTTAAACAAGAAAGATTTTGAAAAATGACAAATTACAATAATAAATATAGCAAAATTCTATGAATACGAAAAAAATATTGTTTTAAAGTTAATTAAAAACATAAATAGTCAAGAAACATTAGATATATTAGTACATTAGAATCACAAAATTTAACAAATAAAAATCGAGCAATCGTTATTTTCATTCCAAAATGTTCAAAAATATGATGTTGACATAGTTTTATCAAAGAACAATAATCTCATGAGTTTATTGGACAACATAAAAGACGAAATAAATTAAACTGAAAAATCAGGAATTGATCAAATTCAGTGCGAAGATTGCGATAAATGTTATATAAGCCAAACAATAAGAAACATAGATATAAGATTTAAAGAACACATACTCTCTTGTAAAGTGTTGAGACTTATCTATATAAATTTATCTAGATAAGTTATCTAGATAAATGTTCAATTATCTTTTATGTTGTTAAGATAAAAATTGACAAGTTTTATAAATAATTATCATAGATAAATATTTAACTCATCTAGATAAATTTATCTAGATACTTTTTAATTATTTTGATTTTCATTAAATTTTCGTTATAATTTTAGTTGAGTTTGTGCGTAAGTATATTTTTAATTAAATTTTTTAAATTTATATAAAAGTATTTATATTTTAAATATTAAATTTGTTGTTTTCGGGTAAGTACATATTAAATATCCAATGATATTATTTCAAATTCGGACCGGTTGCGCGTTACCGCTATTTATACGAGTACCTATGCTATAATAATTTCTTTATCTCCCCACGGATTAAATAATCTAGACATTTTATAGACATTGTATATCCGTAAATAATAATATAAACCTGTATTTTCTATTAAATATAATATTTTAAAAAACAGACAAGCAAGCCGGTTACACCTTCCATGTAGGAAAACAATAACATAGGTAGAAGGTACTTAAATATACCTACTTATATATTATCATGAAATAATTGTAATGAAATGAAATAATGTACCTATTTTATATACATATTATTTTTATTATATTATGTGTTTTCTGTCAAATTCTACAGGGAATCTGGGCGAAACGATTTATTTTTATTATTATTTGGGTACCTGGTATACATTAATTTTAATTATAAATTGCGTGGACTATTTTCCTACAAATGTTTTTTTGCCAATATATATATTTTATATAAATACACTTCAAATGTATTTAATTTTCTATAATATTTACTTGGCGAGGTATTTCACTTGCACACCGAATTGAAGAATATTATAGATTTAAACTGTGCGAGTAACCGGACTTCATATAGGTGAACCCAAATGAATATATTTTTTTTTACCTATCTATGGTAAGTGGAGGAAAATGAAATAGACCTTTGTTGGAGTAAAAAGAACAGTGGAGGAAAACGAATCTTGGATTTGTGAGGTTAATGGCTACTGTAATTCCATTACGATGTATTATATTGTTTATAAATTTAATAAGAATCTTTAAAAAATATTTAAATGTTTTTCATTTCTTTAATTATTACATGCAAAAAAAAAAAAATATAAAAAGATTTTTATCTAGATAATATGTTATTTTATTTATCGGTATAAGTGCACTTTACCGGGCGCAATTTTTTTTGGATTTTTTTTTGCCATTTTATAGTGATTTTTTATGCTGATTTCAAATCTGTAATCAGAAATCGGCGGACTCTTGTGTAGTTCAAAAGTTGCAGCTACTTGAACTTATAGTATTATCGTTCCGCAAGGTATCGCGGGGCACGGCGCGTCGAGCGGCAGAAGCACCTGACGATGCCGCGCCATCATCTTTCTTCAATGAATTTGACACTACTCATACTTATAATATAAATTATAACGATATTGAATTATATAATATATACTCTATTCCATATTAGTTTGGAAAAATATAAGACGAAAACGCGTTATGTTCACCCAGGTGTGTCACGTGAGCTCCCGGCGGCGGGCGCTGTTGTTGTTGATCCGGTAATATATTGTTGTATACAGCCTGACTACCTTGACGTGGCGTGGCGCCACACTCCGCGTATGTACGACCTACTATAATATACAATATACTCCCCACGTACGTATACGAATAGTATACACCGAATTTTTTTTGTTATTTTAAAATTTCATAGTTTTTCAAAATGAGTAGTAGCGATGAAGAGGTAAGTACAATATCCATCACCAATTAAAAAAAAATAAAAAGGGATAAATAATATGTAATAATAATAGGTACCTATTATACGTATGAGCGGGCATTAATAACAGTAGGTATAATATTTATTCCGCAGCTGCTGGTATTATTATTATTATAACCGTCTGTATACACGGCGGCGGGCACTGGCGGCCACCCGACCGTGAAGAGTAACGACAGATGTTGATAACTGTAGCCAATGATAGCGCTCCGGCCATTTAGGCGGCAAAAATATGTGCACGAGTTTTTCCAAACTAATATGGAATAGACTATAGAGTAGAAAACCACAGAATATTCTGTGATAAAACTACTTTGATAATTAACATTAAATTAAATTGAACGAAATGCGCCTGTACCTGTGCATCCGACGTGGTGTTTCACAGCAAATCGGGGGATATTTTCGAATTTTTCAACATTCGAGAGCGTAGCGATCGAATGGAGTCCGCCACTATGAGCTAAGCGAACGTGGCCATACGTCTCCCAGCCATGTTTCCCTAAACTATTTACTTTGGATATTTATTTATTAATTATTCGTAATTTGCCATTTTCAATTAGAATATAGATAGATAGGTACAATTTAAAATAAATTCGGTACAATTGTACAATTTTTATACTATTTTTAATTTATACTATATTTGTTATACATATAGTATACATAATATATTAATAGTATTTATACAGAATCTATATTTTGGAACTCCTCTTCTGTTTCCGACTTCTCTCGCTATTATTCTCATACTCCTCATTGTTTGCTGGATACTCAATTAACTTTTTAATTGAACCTAAATTGCTGTTTTCATCAGCAAAACGTACCTATTACCTAACTTTAAAATGTATAAATAATGCGCAACAATAATGCTGTAGGTTCAAGTAGCTGTAACTTTTGAACTACAAGAGTTCGTAGATTTCTGATTATTGATTTGAAATCAGCGTAAAAACATTATAAAACAGTAAAAAAAAAAAAAAAAAATCCAAAAAAAAGTGCGCCCGGTATAGTGAATTTGTTCCCGTGTAACAATAATACTGTAAGTTCAAGTAGCTGTAACTTTTGAATTACAAGAGTTCACAGATTTCTGATTACAGATTTAAAATCAGCGTAAAAAACACTATAAAACATCAAAAAAAAGAAAAAAAGAAAGGGGCGCCCAGTAAAGTTTACTTGTTCCTATTTATCTTTATCTAGATAAAAAATTATTTATTTATCTTTATCTTTATCTAGATTAAATTTTATTTATCTGGGCTGAACACTGCTCTTGTATAGAAGCTGTTAGAAAGTCGACTGCTTCGTCCAGTTCTTCTGTATTTGATAATATAGGGTTAGGGTTTGAGATGACTGTATGTAGATCGGTCGAGAACTTATTCCAATTCGTTTGCATTTTTGAGTTTGGCCACGGTGACATTATTGGCCTTCCATACAGCACCAATTGGACTGGGTTTTGGTCCAATGAATGTTCTTCGAGGTTTTGTATTTTGTACTGTGGTACTTTGTTTTTCGTTATATCTATATCCTGTATGTCCGGCCTATGATCGTATCTATCTGGGTAGTGGGTTGATGTTATTGGAGCGATGATTGTGAAATCTGATGAACATATGTAGGAGAAGAGTTCACATCCTACTTTATTTGGTGAGCGACTGTTCCAAAATGCACGCTTTGCATTTTTATCTTCAGCTATGCTTGAAGGTTTTATTGGATCCAACAGATTATTAATGTTTGCCGACTAAAGGTTAACTTTCGGAATTTTATGTATTGCAGATACTCTTATTTCTCTATTGATTTTCTCTCTATAAATTTTCATTTGGTGAACCAGTTGAATAAGTTCAGATTTTTTGTTTGCTACCCCTTGGCAATTCCAGTAAAGAATTTTGAAATTGTCATTCATGGTTTATTATTTCGACTATAGCTGAAATGGCAGTTTGGACTGTTTGTTTGTTAGTTTTTTACACTGGAGATTTGGATAATTGTGTTTTATAATATCTCCATCAGTGCGGTTTTGTTTCCTGTGGGTGAACATATTTTGTTCTGCTTTTGGTTTAACTGCAGTATGATGGCTTGACAGTACGTACGATGTATCGTTTCGGTGTTTAGGGTTTAGGACGTCTGGGATGTTTGGGGAGTGAGGTCGGTAATGGCTTTTTCATGTTTAGTTCTGTTACTTTTGTGAAGGTCGGACATATTCTGTAATTCGTCGTATGCTCTCCTCCACAATTACAGTAGCAGGGAGGTTTGAAAGCGGTGTTTTGGCACACTTTTTTAAGGTAAGCCTCACCACATTTGACACAGCGGGCCGTGTGGCCACAGTGAGCTAACGAATGATCGAAGTTCTGACATGTGAAGCATCGGGATGGTCCCAAAGTTTTATACGCTTCCACTTTTATGGTTATATAAAATAGTGTAGTTAAATTAAAGATTTCTTTTCTTTTGGTTTTACTTTCAGACATTTTCTTACGTGGGTGACTGTGAATCCTTGGTATTCGAGTTCCTCCTTGATAGCGAGTTCCGAGTAAGAGATTCGTATGATCTTTAGTAGGAATTTAAGGGATCGTTCTTTAGGGAGTGCGTGAGTGTGGAATTGTGTCTTTTCTAAGGCGAATATGCTTTGGGTTTTTCTAAATGTGGTGATGGAGTCGCTTGTAGTCTGATTTTTGTATTTGTCAACTTTGCCGTTAATGTGCCTTCAAGGAAGTTGGAGAGTACTTTTCGGGCAACTGTTTGCCACTGCTCTACTGATAGAATAAAAAGTGGAGATGTTCTTTCTATAACTTCATTGGTTTGATTGTTTTGCGTATTGCTATTATCATCTGTGTCAGAGCTGTCAGTGTAGATTAGGGTGGGTTATTTCATTTTAGGTCTGGATTTTGTAGTTTTTGGGTTTGTTTTTTCTTTATTGGCAAGATGTTGTGTTATTTAGTTTTTGAGCGACTTGGCAAGTGAGTTCATGATTTGCTAAGTCAGTTTAGAAGTGATACGACTGATTGGTGCTTATAGTTTTGACCGTGTGGTATCACCGGGATATATATATATATATAACTAATATCTACCATACACGCATATTTATCAAAGCATCGATAAATAAGTTAAGTAAAAAGTTAAGTCCCGAAAAACAGGGGTTAATCACAAGTAGTATACTAGTTGGGTCCTAGATTATTTTAGGTGATACATTAGTTAGGTCCGGATTTGCTTTTGGTATTACACTAGATATATATACAAAAGTAACTAAAAAAAAATATTAGGAACATTAATTTAACTTAACTTCATATATTCAATTAACTTAACATAGCGAGTTAAAAAAAAAATCGTTAACTGGCCCAGCTCTGTAAATATATATATATACAGGTGTAACTGGACTATTTAACAGATGCAATAACTTTTTTTCTACTGAATATTTTAAGTTATTTTTTAAAAAGTTATTATTACAGCCTGGCACTATAACTTAAATATTTTTAAATTAAATTTTAATGTTTAGGAGTTCAAAATGAAAAATGTAAAATTTTATTTAAAAAAATGATAAAAATCAAGATAGCCATTTTATAGATCTAATTTCTAAAAAAAATTTAATGTCAAAAGTTTTTACTAACGTTGAGTCAATTATTTTTAAACAATTTTTAAAATTTATGAAAATATGAATATTTTTCCCGCTTATCCATTAATAATAATTGTGGGATCCATTCAATATCGATAAATATTTTTTTCCATGAAATGCGGTCTTATTCATAATAACAATTTTATCATTTTAACTGCAAATATCATATTATCATAATAAAGTTATAGAATTGTCGTCAAAAATTATTATTTAACAAATAATAATCCAAAATTATATAAAAATAAGAATTTTCATGGAGTTCAAAATAATTTAATTAATATTGACAACGAAAAATTAAATTATCAATTTTTTTGACGTTACCTACATTTTGTACTACAATTCTAAAAGTGCACTATTTTGTGTAGGTCACTTTTAATATTGTTGTCGACTTTGAAATTACTGATGTTATTTAATAAACTGTGAATAAATTACTGTGATTGAATAAAATATTTTAGATTTTTCTAATAATAAATACCCTTATTTAATATTATATATTTCAAATGCATTAGTAACGATGCTGTGTGTTAACAAAAACGTTTTCTATCTATATGATAATATTGGTATCATCATTAGTCATCCACAATTAATATTATTTATTATTATAATAATTATTGTTGTTTTGATTTTCGGTTCACTGAAACAATATGCGAACTGTGTTTTATCAGAGTATAATATATTTTGTTAACACCAACTAGTAGTATTACATAGTTTGATATAATATACATATTATTGTATTATAGGTGTAATAATGTATGTACCTATACATTGAAAAAAAACTGACTTACCTACATACATTAAATATAATTTGTAACATTGTACATTTAAAGTGTATGTTATACCTACTAAAAGTAACATTGTACATATAGTTTTATATGATTATATAAATCACTCATCTGAAACACTATTATAATAAGGCAAAGATAAAATACAAAACAAATATATTTAAATTTCATAATTTATTTGAAAACAATAATTAAAAATAAAAACTACTAGGTAATGAATTACAATTTATTAGGTTACATTAAAATTAAAATTATTGACCAATTTTGTTAGATGTAACAATATTAACAATTAATTTAAATCGCTATTTTCTCTTTTATTTCGATTCGCAAGATTTCAACTACAATAGCTTAAATTACACAAGAGAGTATTTGTGTACATTTTAAAATCAATTGGTTAATAAGCAATATGTAAGACAAAAGTCACAGAACAAAAAAAGAAAGAAAAATAACAATAAAAATAATTTGGATAGAAGTAGTTTTAAAACATAATTCAGAATGTAACTATCTTATAAATCTAATATCATAAATTGAAAAATACTAGGAGATTAAAAATTATAAAATTCATAGATTATATATAGTAAATATTTATCAAGATATATTTTTTTGTAATAAATACATTTTAAATTATAATACCTTCAAAATTAAAATATGTTAATTCAGTATTAAATATTGATTTTTATTAAATTACCAACTTCCATCAATTTAATAATAAATTGTAATACATAAAGAATACTAGTAGTTATACTGATGAACCTACCTAATGATTTTAGGTAATCCGAGTCACTTAATAATTGTTTTTTTTTTTTTACTTTATACAAGTATTCTTTAAATTTGTATAACATTATAAACTACCTAGGTACTTACAACATATTAAAAATAAAAATAAATTACATTTAGGTACTTATTTTAAACAATAATATAATAATTTATCCATTAGTCCGTCCAATGTTGATTGACTGCATAGCTACAATTCTGTATGTTTTATTGATAACTGTAGGTAGTATACTTTTTTAATTTATGATTAGAGTTCATATCTACAATATACAATTGAATAAAATAGTTTTGATTCTTTATATTTAATATTTATTATTAAAAAATGTATAAAGAGCTTACTTAACTGTACTTACTCTTTGTGTCAAGATATTTCACTGCATTTTGTAATATTAATCTTGAATCAATAGTTTACAATATAGGTATGTTGTGTTTTCTTGATTGAATTACGTTAAGAGGGTCTCTCACGGCTCGTGGCTCGGCGAGCTTAGGGCGGCGGCACGCCTGTGTACCAAGCCAAGAGTCGAGCTCGGCTTAATAAGAGACCAGAGCACTTCCACGGCTCGTAGCTTGGCGAGCCACGCACTCGTCTGAGCCGGCGGCACTTATTTTTTTCATGTTATTAGTTCAAAATATCAGTCGCTACCGATGAGTCACAAATTTTTGTTTGTGTAGCTGCATATTTCATTATTTTAAGTGGCGACTATGTGTAACAAGAAGCAGCTAAAAAAGTTAATTAAATTTACCTCTGATGAAATAGTTTTTTTCGGCTCGTAAATGCCATGGAGAATTTTAGCCATTGCCTCATACGCAAACCAGTCAGGATTAAAAACATCATTAGTTCCAGAACCTTTACAATTGCTAGCTTTAACTTTGTTTAACATTTTCTTTTTTTTTATTTATTTTATATCAGTTTTGATACTTATAATTAAAAAACAAACGAAAGTCAATATTTAAAAACAAACATATTTTTATTTCAATAAAAATTAATCCAACCTTAATTTGTTTTCAATCGATTTCCATGCATCATGTACTACATTTCGAATTTTGTGGGCTGGATTTCGAGGGTTCCAAATTTCTGGTTGGGCCTCATATAGTTCTAGAAATCACTTCATTTATCTACTCCATGTTGTGTTTTTCAATAATTTTATTATTTAAATCACATAATTTAAATAAAATATAAATAACTAATTTATAAACTTAAACAATCGCTAATATAAAATAAAATAATAATAATATCATAATACTGTTTAGGTAGACTCGCCCATGGCTAAATATCCAGTATGTCAGCAAATCGAACTGCGCATTTGTACTACGTCATCTGCCGATGAAATTAATAATACCTATATAGATTTACGATCTTTTGTCTACGTTTAAAATTCCTCGGTAGTTGACGTCACAATTTTTGTTTTTATCCCATGAATGACACAACTGGACAAAAACGTAAATATTGTTGTCATATCTAGATATTTAGCTATGCCGATCGACCCGCCCGTTGGAGTGCTCGAATTTGCCCGGCTCGTCTCCTTTAGCGCGGGAACAATCTACCAACATTTTCGGATATCCGAGCCGATTCAACTAACACCAGGCTCGCCGAGCCAAGTGCCGTGGGAGACCCCCTTTAGAGGCAATGTGAATCTGGATGTCCACCTTGTTTAACATTTTCTTATAGATAATTCGAAATAGAAGCTTAGTTTTACTAATAAACTTTTATGGTGATACATATACTTAAATAATTTATCATAAAATGTTAAAATCAAGTAGTTTAAACATATAAATAATTTAATAACCATGATGTTTGTGTATGTAAATAAATTATAGATTTACGGTAGTAAACTTTTAATAAATACCAATTCCATTTTCACAATCACAAATTATTAAAATATTATTAACCAGTAATTACAAAAAACGATCATTAATTCCATAAAAATAAAAGCACATTTCAACATGGGAAAATTGTATTTGTCATGTGTTTCAACTTTATTTTAATAAATTTCATCTGATATTACCATTATCATATTATTATATATGGCGGTCCAAAAATTTATTATTGGTTATGAGTGATAAAAATTATTTCTTGGAAAAGAATATAATGATATCGGCTATGTTGTGTATAATGAAATGTCAGAAAAATAATCCAATTTTTACAAACTTTAAAAATTTTTTAAAAATCAGATCTACAAAATGGCTTTCCTGATTTTTTTAAAAATTTTAAATCAAAATTTTACATTTTTATTTCAAATTCCTAAACATTAAAATTTAATTTAAAAATATTTAAGTATAGCGACAGGCTGTATAAAAAATTTGAAAAAAAAATAAACTTAAAAATATTCAATACAAAAAAAGTTATTATGTACATCTGTTAAATAGTCTAAATAGTTATATTTAGAAAAACCAGTGCACTTAATTAAAGACACCATTGGTCACTTAATTTATCTAAACAAAAAAAATTTAATCATCTATTGATTAGAAAATTTAGAATACTAAAAATTTAATTAAAATTGTTTAGGTAGAACTCCTTAAAAAAAAAAAAAATGCAAGTGGTCGAAATATTGTATAATATATTTATAATTATGACAAATTGTATATAAATAGAATTGTATGGTTTGATTTATTTTATTGAAATAATTAAGTACAACAAAATAAAATAACATAATATTCATACACAGTACATTATTTTTACAATACCTATATATTAAAATTATAAATATTTTGTTGTTCTTATTCTAGATAATGAAAATAGGAGTAAGTAACTTTTCTTAAAATTAATTTTTTTATTGAATATACAATTATAAATAAATATCCAATTATTTTTTATCAAAATTCAATACAAATAAAATTATATTTATAAATGTGAAGTTTATCCTAGTTTTATTTTGTTATAATTTCAACAGTTAATGTTGTGGTCAAATTTTGATTATGTAATCATATTTAACATCAAAAACCAATTTATAAGGAATAAAAAATTAGAAACATATTTAATTTTGAAAAGTTTATTGAAAAATTAAGTTTCTTTTAGTTTATGTTCGTATAAATTTCGTATATTTAAAGTAAGCAAGAGCAAAAATTTATTTTATTTATTTGCGCAAATAGGATAGATTTGGGATTTTAGCCCCCCCCCCCTTAAATTATTTAAAGCGCCCTCAAAAACAAAATCGTTTTCTTATAATAGATATTAAAATAAATTAATGATTGATTACCACATTGATTACCATCATATACCCTAGTGTTATCATTTTTCATAGTTTTAAGTACCTCACAGACTCGCATTCATAGCTATAATTATTACAAACTGACTGGTAGGTTAATATAGGCAAATATCATACACATTCGTAGGCACGTGTAATATTATTTTACGCTCCCTTCCCGTACAAAGTTTATTATTATAATTTGGACATACAAAAGTAAAATTAACCTACTATATGCGTGACGCGCTACTATGACATATACTTACTCGAAAAGACCAGAAGTTATAGGTAGCCATCGGTGATTTTCTCCGTCAAATGATTAGATAGAAATCATCGGGAACTTAACCGAGGAAAGAGGATGAATCCATCTATGTGGTCGATCCATTCAACGTAGCGACAACCACAATCTCTTGACTAGTAACCAATATTGTTGTGACTTCCGAGCGGTTGGCTTATAGCAACACTGGCTACTGTAGTTGTCAAATGACAACCGAAGAGCTCTTCTGTCATATCTAGGACAGTGGGTCAGATAAATAATCGTTTTTAAATAAGAAGATTCCTCTATAAATATGGGATCTAATAATACCACTTATTAAAAATGATTATTGTCTTTTTATATAGAACCAATGCTTCCAATAATGTTTTGCTCATGGCTATACGGTAAATGTATATATATATATATATATTTATATATGTATATATAATATTTTATATATACATATATAAAATAATAATATTATAATAAGATATAAGATTAATAGAAAAACTCTTTCTGATAATACAATATAATATCAAGTATATCAAGTATTGCCTCTTGTTAAATTTTCATAATAATATATTATTACCTATGTATTAAAATAAGAAAGTAAAAATTGGCAATTTATTTATTCATAACTAATGTACTTATTATTATATAGAAACTAATTAATAATACTATGTATATAATATTTTATAACAATATAAAATACTTACAAAATATCCCAAGATACAATTTTGGTCAGCCCCTGTTTGAGAAAACAATTCGTACTGCACTCTTTTACAATAGGTCATGTGATGGCAGTGGCGTATTGAAGGACATTTTATGAGGCACATGCATCAATTAAATAGGGTGGTGGATTCTTCCAATGAATCGGAAAAAATTATAATAAAATATTTACGAAGAATATATAAATTTTATAAATTTTCTGGTGATAAATGTAAAAGATAAAGGGTAAGTAATCCAAAATACATATAGTGCCTCAACAAAATTTACAGTTTGCTACGACATTATATAATGGGCTTTGTCCCCACCACTATTATATTACAGTTATTTTCATAACTATACATTATATTTGTAATGAAAATAAATTAAAAAAAGAGAACAAGTTTTTGAAATAAATTCAAGGAAATGGAAATTTTAAGGAAAAAATTCTTACTTCAATAAATGTACGTCTCGTTAAATTGAAAAAAAATTTGCATTTTCGTATTGCATACTTTGTGTTGTAGTGCACAATAAAATAGGGACTGATTTTTGAATTTTTAGCGAATAATTGGGTTGCAATTTACAGTGTATAATTGTGACCTTAAACTTAGATTTAATTATTATTAACAGTAATTATAATTAAGAAACAATTTTTTACCCAATATAACTAAAAAATAAATCTGTGTTCTATCGTCGTTAAATTTTTTGATAAAATAAGCATAATATTCATGTTATGCTATCAATAAAATTCTTCAAGATATCTTTAAGATTTTTAATTTTAAATAAAAACGATCTATACACAGATAATTTTCTAATTTCAAGTTGAGATTTTATCACTATTTACTATAATATAGCTCATAAGAATATCGTAATTTCTAAATATGGGGGAGTATCATATAAAAATGAAAACAAAATGTAGGCTTTTAATTAATTTTAATATAACGAATATATAAAGATTTAAATAATAAATAATAAGTGGAATGTTGCGGTAGAGTATAGTTTTAAAATATTGATTTATATTTACAGGAAATGTTGGTAAGTGCGCTTATAATGCATTTAAAATATATTTATTATATATTATATATTTATAATATATCTATATTTTAAATTACTTAAACGATATAATTAATCATGCTGTTTTTCTAAAATAATGAATGAAAAATATTAAACATCAAATACTTAAAACAACTACTACAAACAATATTAAATTATAAGACAATTACACTATTATTGAATTTTTGATTAAATATGTACCTATTGTGTATACAGAATTATGTGTGGGTATGTAAATTTGAAATTTATAATATTTTATATTTTAGATTATAGTTCATAAATTAGATAATAATATAGTAACTCTAAAAATTATTATTAACAGAAGAACTACAAAAAGATAATTATGTGTGTGGTTCAGAATTAAGTAAGTACATTTTTATAAATACATAAAAAAAATATATTATGTAGGTACATATCCAATTATTATACTGTAAGATTAAATCAACTTGTATTATGAACATTGATAGTTACAAAAATGTCTGTAAAATATGATGCTCAAATTCAGATTAATTTTCATGCAAATTTTTCTTCAAAATTTGTGATTTTTTTTTTCACTTAAACATGCTACCCTGCAACGTGATGTTTTATAAAAAAATAATATTTTAGATATTTTTGGTTTGTATAAACATCATGATATGTTTGATTATGTGCGTTATTTAATATTTAGTATATTCCAAATTGAAAGCAAAATTACTCTCTATTAAACAAATTGGGGTAATTAGTTGGTGACAGTTCCAAATTTTCGATAAATTACAATTTGTTGCACTTTTTGTAAAGTTAGTGTGTAAGTATGACTTAAAATGTAAACTCAATGATAAGAGTCGGATTTCACTATTATAAAATATATATAGAGTAAAGAAATACACATTAAGATTATTACTGAAAACGTTATTACAAAAAAAATTATTTTTTTAAATATCACGTTTCACTTAGATTTATTTTGTTATAATTCCAAAAGTAAATGTTGTTGTTAAATTCTAATTATGTAATCATATTTATTAAAAAAATGAAATAATTAGCAAAGTAAAAAATTAGATAAAAGTTAATTTTTGATAAGCTTATTGCAAAATTCAGAAGTTTTTGAAAAATCAAGTTTCTTTTAGTTTTTGTTCGTATAACGTTCGTATTTATTAAGTACAATTTACTTTACCATTTTCAAAATCATAATCGTTAATTACCCGTTTTGTAACGAAAAGGGAAATATTCGCATGGATACTAAACATACATTGTCTCAAATATGTTTATTGTTTATATTTTTTTACCATATTGCATCTAATGAGGTGTGGGAAAGGTTTTTTTTTAAAAATCGTGATCAGGCGATATTATCTAGTATAAAATTGATGAGTTTTCTAAAACATATGGTAATAGACTAGAGCCGCTAAATAATTATTTGACCACTCGAAAGATAATATGTATAATTAAACTTAACTTCATATTTTTTAATAAAATTTAAGATAACGAGTTAAAGTAAATATATATATGTAGGTAACTTAAAATGTAAACTCAATGATAAGAGTCGGATTTCACTATATTATACATATACAGTAAAGACTTACACATTAACATTATTACTGAAAACGTTTTAACAAAAATTATAACTTTTTAAAATGTCATGTTTCTCCTAGATTTATTTTGTTAAAATTCCAAAAGTAAATTTTGTCAAATTCTGATTAGGTTATCTTAATTAGCATAAAAAAAATTAAATAATTGATAATGAAAAAAATTAAAATTGATTGGGAGTTTGCAATATTTAGAATTTTTTGAGAAATCATGATCAGGCAATATCTTTTAGTATGAAGTCAATGTGTTTTCTAAAATATGTGGCAATCGACTATAGCTGCAAAAAATTATTTGAACACTCACAAGATAATAGGTATAATAAAATTTTACTTCATATTTTTTTATCTAGGTTAAGATAACGAGTTAAAGTAAACATATATATATATATATATATATACAAAAGATTATTTTATACTTTTAAAAATTATGTTTTTAAATGACAATCCTTAGTGTTATGAGAGGCATGTGCAATGTATAATAAAAACACAATTTTCTGTAAAATTATCATATATTATCATATTATGAATCGATATGTTACATCATTTTTTCTCATTTTTGCCCATTTATAATATTTTGACGCTTATTGTCACCTTATTTTGTTATGATGAAAAAATGATGTGACATATCGATACGTATGAGAAATTTACAAAAAATATTATGGATTATGGTATCGTTTATTTATTGATGTTTAACATACCTAACTAATTAAAATGAATTTAAATTAAAAAACATAGTTGTTGTACATTTATTATTAAAATATTGCAATACATGTGTAAATTATTCATGATAATTTAGAGTAAAATGTATAAGAATTTTGCAGAAAATATCACCGTGTAGTTATTTTTAAATATATAATAATATACTATGTGTACGGGCCGGCTGCGTATAATAATAACACGCGCACTACCTAACACTTTATCTGAACCGACTCGGTCGGCCACACGGTGTGTATATGAGTGAATAGAACCCTAGAGTTCCTAACCGGGGTCGCCGAGGAAAACTAGGGCCTATGTAGATGTAAGTG
>JAIPRL010007280.1:0-24120 GCA_025469235.1 Pemphigus obesinymphae
ATAAGTTTCCTTCAATTTCAATGACGTTTGAAGTTGAGATTAACTTTGTTCGTATATCCTCTATATACTTTTCATATGTGATAACTAAATCATTCTCCGTGTGTGGTGAAGAAGTAACCTGAGCGATGCGGCTTAGGGGGTCGGAGTTTGTGTTCGATGTCCCTGGTTTGTAAGCTATATCATAGTCATGTTCTTCTAGTTGTAGTCGCCACCTCATTAATCTAGCCCCCGGATCCTTGACATTAAACAGCCAAGTTAACGGTTTATGGTCCGTAACGACAGTGAAACGACGTCCAAACAGGTAAGGACGGAACTGCTTTACAGCCCAAATGATCGCCAATAACTCTTTTTCTGTCGTATTATAGTTTTTCTCAGCTTTATTTAAAGTTCACGAGATATACGCAATCAGCAAGTCAGATCTAATATTTCCTTGCGAAAGGATAGCGCCTATAGCTATATTACTAGCGTCTGTTGTAACGATGAAAGGACGAGAGAAAATTCACAACTAAATAAGTACTATTGCTTAACGTATCGAAAACTCGACTGTCGTCGCACATACCCACACATTCATACGACCGTGCGACGGCAGATCGGAAATGCTTATTCAGTAAAATACCCCGTTAATATAATATAGTATAATATAATATATAACCAGTGGTTCATAACAGCAAAATAAAGTTCAGTCGGTAAAAAGTAAAAAAAAGTCTTTTTTTGTTTTTGTTTATTCACGTTTTAACTCAAGTATTTTGGAATTTTGTCGGGAATTTATGCAGCAATGAAGTATTCTCGGAATTTTAAGTCGACATACTATAAATTATTCGGGCTTATGGGTAAGAATAATTAATTATAAATATAATGTAAAGTACAAAAATTATTCTATAATGTAAAATGTACAATATAATTCTCGTATATTATATAAATAGTTTAGTTTGAAAAAAGTTACCAACCTATGGCTTTAAGTTCATTCCCTATGCTTTCCCAAGCTTTGTCTTGCGTGATTTTGCAGGAGTACTCTTTAATATGATAATCATAAATACATGGATGATTCTCAACGACTGAAACAAATTGGATATTGAAATCGGGATCGTCTTTCATGATGGAAATGATACGTAATAAAACTAAAAAATAAATTATAATTAATAATAGGTAGGTAAATAATAATTATTTAGTTTTTAATATGAATATTTTGAAATATTTTACTTACCTATATACATTTTTAAATATATTTAAATTTCAAATTGGGAATATAATTCAATAATTTATAAAAAATATAGATATTTAATATAAAATATAGATAAATATATACACTTACCGTTTAAATAGTTGTGAGTGAGTAAGTAGATATTAAATAATAATATTTTAATAATACGAGTATATTCCGCCGACCGTCAGTAATAATAATAATAATAATAATAAAATAGGTACTTCCATGCACGTGACAAGTGACAAAAAGTAGCGCACGCGCTATTAATTCGGGTGACAAATAACATCGATATGACACGTGATCTGACGTGTTATATTGGTGGGCGCGATAAAGTGATTTTCCATAAAACTATAAACAAAATTTTACCAATGACACGTTACTAACACGTCACTTGTTATATCACGTGTCATATCACGCGTTATGTTACTTTGGTGGGCGCCGGGCCTTAGAAGGGATAAACATAAAAATGCGTTAGACAAAATTTTCAATTATTTTTTTAACACTCAATAATTCTTTTATATATTATATATTTAATAATCGATATTTTTTAAGTGCCTTTTTTTTATTTTTAATACCTACATGGTTGTTAAATTTTTTTTAACAATAATTTTTTAATTTTTAAACAAATCTTTTTTTTTTAAATGCCTTTTTTTTCACATTTTAAGTGCTTTTTTTATCATTTATATTGCCTCAAAATCCGAACCCTAGTTATGAACTTATTTAAACAGTATTAATTGGTGGTTATAACACAGAATAGATGAAAGCAGAATGGACACTGATAAGAAATTACATTGGTTCTTATGGGAACCCACAATTTCAAACTAAATGGCAATCAGTGCAGCCAACAAACGGGGAAAGTATAATACTTTATAATAGTATAATACTATTTAATAGAGTATTTTGAATATTTTTTATAAAAAAAAAAAAAACGTTATTATTTTTTCGTCAGTGTAAATTGTAGTTGTGTATAAGTACATAGTATTTATAGTATATTATCTTATTTTGTGTTCAACTATGTTTATTGAGACAGTAATATTATTTTCCAATTTTAAATATGTTGATTTAAATAATAATTACTTTTATTGACGAAATAAATAGTTTAAAAGTATTATATTATATTTTACCCAAGTCTGCTAAATTATGACCATTTTATATTAAACCAATTAAACATAGTAACCAATTATTCTGATAACATTTTTTTAAATCAGAATTAGAGATTAGGGATTTATTTATGTTAATTCAATATTTACACAATTTGTAATTAATTTAATATATACAGTAAATAAATAAAAATAATTAACATATATTTCAGAATTTCAGTGTAAATAGAACAATAGAATTTAATTGATAATTACAATTGTTTATGTACAATAAAATAATTCAATATTTACACAATTCGTAATTCATTTAATACATAGAGTAAACAAATAAAAATAATCAACATATATTTCAATATTTCAGTGTAAATAGAACAAAAAAAAAAAAAAAACCCGTAAAAAATGACATGGAAAAAAATATCAGATAACATTTAAAAATCATAGATGTATTGATTTTAAAATGACGTATTTTGTTTTCTGTATTCAATTTTACACAAGAAGAAATTTTATGTTAGTTAACAACAATAGTTACTTACCCATTTTCCAGTAGGTATTAAATTGGATATATTTGGTACTTTAATGAGGTCATTTTTCAACTATACAAATTCCAATCGGGTCACTACAATATAATTACGTTGTACCTATTTCAGTGACATTTTCTGTTTTTGATGTAAATTGTTTCCTGGGATATTTTTCAAATAAATTTTAATTTAAAATAATATTTTCAATAAAAAAATATGTGAAAAACAACAAGAATAAAAATGATAGTGACGCTAAATACGTATACTATACATAATTTACTTTTAAAATGTATCTATTTGAATATTTTTCAATTATTACATTTTAGTTTATCTTAAATTGCCTATATACCAATTTAGAGGGTGGGAATTATATTGCTTTAAACGACGTTCACCAGCATTTTCTCGGACCTCTTGAGAATATCCTCGTTGCACCTCTGAACTAAGTATAGTACCTAAGTGAAAAAAAAACCCGCTCTATAGAACAAAATATATTCTATCGTATATTTTATAGACACAAGTACCTACGGTTTTTATATTTTCAGTTTTTTAGTACCTAGTTTAGACTTTAAATCTCTCTCTCTCTCTCTCTCTCCATTTTTTTCATATTGTCATAATAATATAGAAAACGGCACGATGACTCGCCGTGACACGATGTGATATTTCGAGCAAAACATCAAATCATTATGCGCATAATGTAATAATGAAATTACGTACAACAATACGAATTCCACACGCGAATACAATGCAATGACGTTTATGTGTGAATCTGCCTGGAACTTTTTTTCGTGGCGATTCAGTGATCTATATGTGTATACGAAATAACACATAATTTTTTTTTCATAATACGTATGACGGGCACATGCAACAGGACGGCATAAAATGTAAAATCGTATCGACAGTCGATCGTTTCGATTGAGTCTAGGTAGGTATATTGATGGTCACACCATACACGTCACAGAATCATCAGTATCGCATTATTATTATGTTTTCATTCACCCGTTTTCGTTCTCATAAAATGTATAATAGACCGATCACATAGAAAAGTCAACATCGATTTTTTTTTTTTTTTACACTATGAGCGAAGCGAGTAATGTTTTGCGGTTTTGCGATCGTGTGTTTGTTTTAAATTTAATTTGATTATTTTTTTACGTCTGTGTACAAAATTTCAACCAGAAGGAGTACTCCGATGTTTACAAACTTACCCGGTTTCCGGTAGCAAATTTCATCATCTAGTTGGTACTTCAGTTGAGGTCATTTTTCGATTTTTTTTTTTTTTTTAATTTTGTCGATAAACGCGTTAGAAAAAACTATCAAAAAAATTAGTATGAAAATCGGTAAACGCGATTTCGGTAAAATTCTTCAGAACTCTGAAAATATTGACGCTAGTGGCATGAATTTTTCACTACAAACGTGTATACGTAAAATATTAATATGAATAAAATGTCCGAACATTTTTACCCATTTTTAGGCTATTTATAGCAATATACAAATTTGAGACATTTAATTCATAATAGGCTAATTAATTTTAGTTTTCAAGACCAGATGTTTAATACAGTTTTCAAAATATACCACTCTAGCTACATACAACAAATTTAAAAAATCAGTACGCTCAATATTTTTCAATAGTCATTTACATTTATTTTTTAATATCCGTTTAATTTTTTCGACTTTTCGCTACCTATGAAATTTGTTCGAATTTTAAGAAAATTATGGATATTATTAAAATACGTATATTAGCACATTATGAAAGCAAAAAATTTTGAGTCTTTAAATTCATAATAATCTTAATTTTAGGTTTAAAGACCTGCAAATTTAATACAGTATTAAAACTAAGTCATTCTAGCAACAAACAAAAAAAAATTAAAAATCGGCACGTACAATAATTTTTAATAGCTATTTTATTTTTTCGATAATATGAATTATTTTGGTATGAAATATGTTCGAGTTTTGGCGAAATAATAGACCTATAAACTTGACATTTTCACAAACAAACTTATATACATACATTATGAAATCAAACAAATTTTTGAAAATATTTACTCATTTCTGGGCTACTAATAGCAGTTTTCAATTTTGAGTCATTTAATTCATAATAGGTATAACTTTTGAACTATTTTACAGAAAAATTGGATTTTTATTTATTTTTTTTTTTTTAATATGTATTTTTTGATCAAAAAAATTTAGCCGTCGAACTTGGTTATAAAGTTATATCAAATTGAAATTTAACGATTTTATCAATTTGTTTAAAAGGTATATTTTTTTTATGTTTTACTACATTGGTCTACGTAGTCTTGTGGGAGTGCTCATGCTTGAGGTCCTAGATTCGAATTCCTTTTCTTCCAAATAATATTTTGCACTTTTTTAATTTTTTTTTTTTGTTAATTTTATTATATAAAATTATAAGTAAAAACGGCAGTAATTTCAAGTGTAATGTTGTGAAGCTTCGCTCAGAATCGTTTTTTTAGAAAAAAATAATTTATCATTTCTTTCAAAATCAATATACATATATATATACATATATATATATCCTTCATCATTATCCATCCAACTTGCGAAGAGCTTCACGGCTTTTTTGTTTTTTTTGTACGTTTATATAGACAGTATGTAACACTCAGTAGAAACTAGTTTTGTCTGAATTATTCCAGTTAACCCTTAGACTACCAACGGGACCTATATGTCCCATAAAGGAAAATATATATAACGTTGGGATTTATGGCCACCGTATATTAAGATAAGCTATTGTCCCGTCACGCTGGTTTAAAAGTCAAAATTCGAAATTTTTTTGCTCAAATGTATTTCGCTACAACAATAATTGATATACCTACCGAGATTTAACCGATTTTCAAAAATCTGTTCCCAGTTTTCAGTTTCAAATATGCATTTATCGTGAAATGTTTTAAACTGTCGTTTAAAAAAAAAAAATACTGCCACCTGTATTTAGAAAATTAGTCGTTCAAATACGGCCTAACGCTGAATGCGTATAATATTCTTTGACGACGGATCAAAAAATCAACAAAACACGTAGTTAGTAATCATTGTTATTGTTATTATTATTATTATTGTTTTTTTTTTTTTTCAAAGTCCTCGCTTTCCGTCATATCAATGGGCACGTATGTCCTGGTAAACGTCTTGTTCCTGCTGTTAACTGTGTTCGAGTTCACCATACCCCAAATGAATGATAATCGCATGCACGTGGTTCTTATTCATTCAACCAACCTCTATCGGATGGCTCGTTCTTGTCCGCAAAAGTGCACTGGCACGTTATTGACCCCCACCATGGTGCTGACGGCGGCCTCGTGCATAGTGCCGAACTCGACCATAAACGAATATACGACAGAAATCCGACCCTCCTACGTCACAGTAACTTGATAAATTATTTTCGATAATAAATAATGATAAGAGACTTTATCGGCTATGGCTCGAAACCGGCAACGTACGTTTCGATTTTGATTTTCGTAACACACATTTTTTTTAACACGCAAAACAACGTTTTATGCCGGTTCCTGCAAAAACATAGGCAGTCGAAACCATTTTGTAGACCAGAAAAATACCGAAACCAGAGATAGGCTTAACACTAGTTTCAACTCTCCGAGTTACATAAATACATGATTAAATACACACAACGAATAAAACCACAAAAAACATGACAGCGCGTTACTCACATGATTTTTTTCCGGGTAAAAAAGTTATCTAAGAGGAAATTCTAGTTGGTGCTCTTTACTAAAAATGTCACTTTTAAATTTCTCCGATAGTTTCTTAACTGTAAATATAAGATGAGTGAACATTTTAATATAACGAAAAATATTGATTTACTAAATTTCGTTCAGAATCGTTTTACGAACGCAATGATTTATCTCTAATTTACACTCCATCATCAACGACACAATTTAATAGATTTTTACGGCAAAAAATTTAAAAGTTGTTGTTTTTGTTGATCCACTAATTCGGCTTATCGAGTAACTTTATAATATAAATAGTAAATGATCAAAAATGGTTATTAATTAGTTGAAAAATCATCAAAAGGAGGACTTCTCATGTCTCTCTAATACTTATCGTCCTATGTTAGTTATTTTTACTCTAAAACCACTTGACATGTCGTATTAACTTTTAAATTTTTTTCATATGATTTGTTGTCCTACTATTGGGAATACCCGAAAATTCCTGCTCGACTCCTTCTACTCGAAAAAGTATATAAATAAAACACGTCATTATTATAAAACAGCTCATAATAAAGTAGCATATTTACGAGGACCGCCCTAAAAGCACCGACTGATAGTACAGGCCTAATAGTTAATAGTCGAGCAGTAAGTACGATCAGGTAATTATTTGGGCAGTTATTTAGACGCTTTTCACACTCTACAAGTTGTGATACGGTACGTTAATTTTCTTATTTGATATCCAAAATAAAGCATTATCCCGTGGATAATAAATAGTCAGACTTTATCTGCTATAATACTATCACAAAATACTACTATTCTAGTTACTCTCAATTATTGAGACTCGAGACACTTCTTATTATCAAGATATAATATACGAATTCAATAATCCTTGTTATTTAGATTCTGCGGGTAGCGAGGAAGCTATTGATTTTACAATTTACAATGATATTTATTTTATTTTTTCTGTGGTCAACATTTCGACCAAAATGAGTCGAATAGGTGTTTTGGCATTTGTTCGACAACGTTATCAAATTAGTTCTAGCTGGTACTTTCGAGATGTAATATTTTGATTTTTCCCAGTATGAAATATGCAATTTCTATATTATAAATTTAAGGGGAATAACTGATAAAAATATGTTATGGTAATTGATTTCTTTTAATTAGCTAATTAAAAGGGAATTTTATTATATTTTAATAATATTAAAAATTATTATATGGAACTTCACTCGGAGCTGTTTTATTGAATGCAATGATTTATCATTGGTTTAAAATTCAATACATCCACCAGGAGTATATTTTCCAATAAGTGAAGTGCATTCATCCCTATTGATATATGACTAACGAAGTACTTCCACCTCTACTTTTTTTTAAACTTAAATTCGTGAACAAAAAAAAAACATTTTTGAAAATCGTATCAATTTCTATACCTTTGGGAGAATCTAGCAATGGAAGAGAATAGGGGCATGGTGACCAACAGGGTGAATTTCAGAAAGGGGTCAAATATAAATAAATTATAATAATTTTATATTAACTGCCAGATCCTCTGATCCCTCAACGGGCACCCATGAATAGTAGGGGTTTTAAGCAAAAAGGTAGACATAGCCAAAACCATAAGTTCCCCTTGAGTTATGAGCAATCCGAAATTTGGTTTTGGGCTTTCTGAAAAAGTAACTTTTAGTATGATATATACCATAGTGTATAACACACTTTGCCATTAGTTCGAGTCCATTCTGACTGTTTTATTGAATTCGCAGCAGCGATTCAAAAAAATGTCTCTCCTCCACCGTGTCTGATCTCGTATACTAATATAATTTTTGTACTCATAATTTTAAATACATAATATATCATTGGAGCGTAGATCGATTAATTAAATGTGATCAGAACAATAATTGCCAAATGAGTTAGATCAGAGGTCCAAACCCAATCGTCGAAATAAAGATTAATTGCGAAATGTACAGCAAAAAAAAAACATTTATTGGAAAGCTATAATATATAATAACACAATGGATAATCAATCGAGGTTGCTTGCCAAGTCCCAGAGTAGACTGATTTCTTCAGAACAATAGATGTTAAATCGCAAAAATAAAAAGTTCCCAAACCATACTTGACCTTGGACATTCGATATCGTAGAATAATATGCTTACGGGTAAATAAAGAATGTAACATTCCATAAGCTTATCTTCTTCCTGATAGGGTATACCTAGGACCTTCTTTGGAAATATTCGGTGTTTTTAGAGAAATGACGCAGATAGATCTGCCGCCTTGTTTTTTTATACATATCTTGATCATGGTATGATTTTATGACACTACTATTTACAATATTATTTACTACTATTACGTATATTTACCAGCATGCTATAAGATATGTGTAACGTGTATAATATAACTTTAACCGTGGAAAATTAAATTGGTGATTGTGGACTTTCAAATTAATATCAAAAGTGTACGTGTTCATTTTAAAACATTTTTTTTTTTAGGTACCTACTGAGTATCCCAAAATGAATAAAAAATTTTTAAAAATCCTATCACGTCAACAGTTAATATTTAGTGCATATGGTTCATCTCTATTCTCTGGTATTATTAATTTTGGATTTATAAAAATTTTCCATCGTTTTCAGTTTTATGAAATCTTCTATACTCCTACTCCTATCCCGTATTACGTATATACCCTAATTAAATCATTACATATTCCTGGCCTTTACTGTGAATCTAAAAAGGAACATATTCATAATCTATAGTTTTCATCTATAACTAATTTCATTATTATATTTATAACATTTAAATAATCAAGTGAAGCACATTATTTTTCTAAAAGCTAATACAGGAGAAGTCATCTATTAAATCTACTACTGAAGTATAATGCTAAATACGCTACTACTTAGAATCTAAAAATTATATTAAAATAATTCTAGTAGAGGTTATGTAGTAAAGATTGTAAATGATTGTAAAGATAGTAAAGATGATATGTAGTATAATTTAAACCTTAAATATAAAAATAAAGAGTTCCTGTAAATAAAGTTTAAAAACTTTTAATCAATATTAATTATTCGTCCAATAACAAAATGATTTTATCATATTTCATGTACAATACTTTATTTTACATACATAATATATTATATTTAATTTCAATTTTCATAAGATATAAAAATTCTCCTTGATAGTCCATTCTATAAACCCCGCCCCCCAGCCAAAAAAAACAATAATAATAATAAAATAAAATTCATCTTGATAATTATATATTTCATACATTCTGTAATTTTCCCAATAAATTAATGTTTATTATTCATATTATAGCGTACCTAAATGTTTTAATTTTATAATATTAATGAGTTGAACGTTATTAAATTTAGTACAAATTCAAATAAATACAAATTGTATGGACAGGTATATCTTAGCGTGCCAAATATGCATTACAGAAACGGAACACATTTATTCGTGTACCCGGATTATAACTCGAAGACCATGGTTGCCAACTTGGCGATATTTGCAATTAATTCGGCTTTCCCCGAACAAGGCGAAATGGGATGGAATATGATGGATAACAACCTAAATCGTATACCAACAACCCTCTCCATCAAAGGATTCGGAAGATGGGCTCATCCCGGCAAAACGGGACAACCGCTAAAGGATTTTGATGGCGTAAGAATTGTAAATGTCACATATGAAGAAAAAGTGTGTCCGAACGCCGAAGACGGGTCAGTACGTTTTTTCGAACATGATTTTTTGTCGTGTATGAACAAATTTATTAACAAACATATTAAAGTAATCAAAAATATTCATTCGATGTATGATCGCAAAAGTCCTTCAAAAGTACCTATATAACGATGAACCCGGATTAATTTAAAAATGTATTTATTGCTAACTTTTGAACTTTGTGGCCGCAAGAGCTACCAAATAACATAGACAGATGTATAAGAAAAGTATATTATTGCAAATTCGAATTATCTAATATGTATCCCGCCGATATTTAAATTCACCGAATAGTTATATATTGTTAAAACTGGTTTCTGAACATTTTCACGGGCGCATTTTTTTGCGATTGTTATTTTATTGAAAAAAATTATAATAAGAACAGTGAGGAAACCAAAGATAAATAACGTCTATTTGGGTAGATACCTACGCAGTGTTTCGAAAACAAGGGTAAATTTGCAACCTTATGTTGACAACTATGGAAACCAAGAGGATTATTTCAGAATGTTTAGATATCAAGTTTAATTTTAATGCATAATTTTATGATAATAAACTAGGTTTTAATAATACTTAAAAAAATTCCCAACAACGAGTAATTGCACTCAAATTATATCTATTAAATTCTTAACTGGTCAGTGTAGAGTTTCGGAGTTGTTCATCATGATTTCTTTATACCTATTACGTATTTTTATACGGTTATTTTTTCTAAGTTTAAGAGTGACTTGAATTATAAAATTAACTTAGAAAAATTTAACGATTTAAACTCATGAAAAGGTAAAAGTACAAATAATTGTGGATCAGTATTGGCCGCATATTATATTTTATGATTTTAGATTCTGGGCAGAGCGAGAAACCTATTGCAGATTTTACAATGATGTTTTTTTTTTACTTTTTATATTTTCTGTGAACAACATTTATGCCAAAACAATTAGTAAAGTTCTTTCATATGTGTCCATTATTCAAAAGCAAACTTCAACAAAATTATACTTTAAATAAGCTACTTTTTGACTTTTTCAATTAACGCGTAATGAAAACCTACTGAAAGTCGTTAAATTGGTTATTTTGTCGTAATTCCATAATTTATTATGTCTTCAAACGTGATGTTTTCATACATTACACATTTGTTTTATAACTGCGTTGATTATATTTTCGAAAAATGTTACTCAAATTTGGGAAAAACTACCGAAAAGTCACGTAAAATACGGTTTAAATAGGTAAGTATATTTAATTTCCTTGTGATTCCGAAAAACTTGGGTCTATGAACTTGAAATCTTTGTAATTTATGTAATGTGATCTAAAACACTAATCATACCGTCAAAACTAAATGTACATAACATATTTATTGGAGATATTATCGTTTCAGTGTGTTATCGAACGATACAACGTGGTGGTCGTTTTTGTGTACGGTCCCTAAAGAAGCCCGTCAGAAAAGTGAGAACGTACTGTGTCCCAAGGATATAGGAGGACCGTTATGTATGTAAGCTTGCGAGACTGTCGAATGAGGTTTCGCTTCAAAGAAATTTCATTCAATTTTTTTTTTTTTTTTTTAATTATAACTTAAATATAATTAAAATTTAACGTCCTTGTCTGATCTGATTCAAATTAATCGAATAACACAATGAACGACTTGATTGTTCGTCGATTATAATAATATAGATATTATATTGGCCGTCTACTTGCATTATTGTGTAAATTATGTCTTCGAAGATCTAAACTTCACTCGGCGGTCATAATATTTGTGTGTTTATAATTAATATTATTACCATACCTAGATAAACTAAAGCTAGATTTATACTAAACAGATTAAATAGCTAATAAAAATAAAGCATTTTGATAACATTTTTGAACGAAATAAACACTGTTCCAATATTCTTGTTTTGGTAAAATTTTCATAGTAATTCTAGACAAACAAATCTCTAGTGTAAATGTAAACAGTGTTATTCCATAGTCAAGGTAAAAAAACTAAGGTTTAACACAAGTTTTAGAAAGCTTGGTGTCAATCTTGAACCTCAGTTAAACGCTGGTTTCACTTTGTATTATTCACAGTCAACTAAATCAGTCGTCTAGACTAAGATTTCATAAATTACGGATTATTTACGGTTTATCATGCACACCTCCAATGACCCATATTTAAATTAATTCTTACCAATATAAGAGTAACAGTATATTTTATATTTCAAGAATACCGCTACTGTTCTCTCAGATTTTCCTCTACTTCGTGTCTCGTAATTATTGTTATTATTTTTCATATTTATTTTTTTTCCAGTATTTTATTTATTTATTTAAAATATAATTTAGATATTAAGATTGTATTTTTAAAATGAGTAAAGAAAAAAAGGTGGTTTGGGAAAATGGAGAAAAAGCGCTATGAAATTATTACACCGTTTATCAAACTTGTTGAAAACAAAAGTTGTGACACAAATGTATAACTGAACATAATTACCATCCACTTTTTTAATTCTTATATATGTAAAATCTATCGCAGCAACTATTGAATGCATATTAAATTTTCTACGAAACTCCATCTTTTTAAAAGCTAATTCTTCAAGTTAATGGAAACTTAATATAGGTAGATATTTTTTAATGATACTAATGCTAAACAGACTTTAATCACACCTCGACTAGCTGACGGTTACAATATTATGTATATACAAACATTCTACTTTCAAAAATCTATATTTTTGACGAAATGTATTACTGGTAAAGTCATTATGTGGATTTTTACGAATTTTGTATATTTTTTGACGTCTAAAATGCAGATTTCTTAAGTTCCTTGAATTTCTAACGTTTTGAAGATCAGCGATGTCCATTTTTTGAAAATTAAAGCACAACAAAAGAAAAAATGCAAATAAATAATTGCATAAAATGATAAATAAATATTATAAATAATTATTATCGGTGATTTTTACACTTAAACCCACTTTAACCCTAGCCTTTACGTAGTTTATAAATTTGAGGTTATCGTTAAACTCCATCATGGCCTGAGTATATATAGTTTATCCTCTATGAATAACAAAATCGAAAAACTATTGTTAAACTTCTATTGAACAATACTGGAGAAGACGCTACCCACACGTTTGTTGTCTCTGCCTTACATACCGCATTCTTACTACAGTTTAATTATAATTAATATTATAGTAAATTTACCTTTTATCAAATTTGTCGAAGAGAACATAGACTATGCCATAGCTTTGAGTTTTTTTTTTAAATTTTATTTTCAAACAAGTAATAAGTAGTTAAATAACTCATTTTTTTTTTCTGAATTCATAAAAAAGTTTTAAAAATAAAATGTTTAAAAAAAAACTGCACACCAGGGCATAATTTATGTTCTCCTAAACAAATTTGATAATAGGTAAATTTACTCTAATATTAATTATAAATAAACTGTAGTAAGAATGCGGTACTTAGATAAGACAGAGACAAAAAACGTGTGGGTAACGTCTTCTTAGGCCAGATTCGGTTTCATTTTTTATCAATAAAATTGAAAAAGTTTCCTATCTGTTGAAATTATTAACTATTTGTCATAAAAAAAAAATTTTAATGTTTCTTATTTGTACGTGAATTTCTTCTATCTAGTGTAAACCAACTATACACTTATGACATATTTCTTATTAAGTCGTAACCATTAGGCGTATAAAACCAGATGGTGCACTCCAAGTAAAACAAAGGATACAAAAAGAAACATTCTTAAAACATACACAAAGATATGCAATAAAACTCCATCGATGGTTGAAAAGCACCACGAGTCAAAATATTTTACTTTAATTTTCGAAAATTGGTACTTAATTTTCTTCAGTGGAATAATATAATGTATTCCCCTTAAAGTTGTTGTGTAGAACACATTATTTGGTATTGGAATTATAGAGTTTCTTACCCAGGCTCATTATTTTATATCGCTATATTTTTATAAAAAATTTATTTTTTATAAAATTAAATTAAAATTAATTAAAAGAATTATTTACTGTTTACTATTCTTGTTATTTTTTAGGTCTTATACTTTTCTTAGATAGCAACCTATACTTTAACTTGATATTATGACATAAAATATTTTTCGGAAAACTGTTATATATGTATATCAAATATTTAACCAACAGTTTATTATTTTATATTTACAAGCATTTAAAATTTAGTTAAGTGGGGGAACAAGGAATATTTTTATAAACTTTAAATGCTAATAAATAATCAACTGTTGGTTCAATATTTGATATTGATATATCAACATTTTCAGAAAAATATCATGCATTGGATTATTATAGGTAATCCTCCGGGAGGTTAACAGGGTGACACCCTGCCAAAGGGCCTAAATATTATTTTTGAGAAGCCTATTTCTAAATATTCTATTTTGTAACTACATTATATTATACTAGCTTGAGTGCGACACCTACCGGGTACAACTCTTTGTAAGTGCAACTCTTTTTAAGTGAGACTACTTGTAAGTTCAACATCTTTTGTGTTTTGAGTGCAAAACCTTGAATTTGTAACTCCGTTTGAGTGTGACATTTTGCAAGTGTAATTTTTTTTTTTGAGTACAACACCTCGTTAGTATAATTACTTTTGAGTGCAATTCGTATAACTCGGTTTATGTATTTTATCAAAAACAACATTTTTATTTAATTAGTTTTGAAAATATTCCGTCTACGCCGAAAACTGGCGTTTGCTCTCTAGAAGATAATCGTTCAACCCTAAAGTGTTTCTAACAAATAGATTGACAAAATAAGAAATCCGAAAATTGATCAGCCACCAATGTAATTATAACAAAATGAAACTAGTAAAAAGACGTCCATGAACTTAGATAACGAATTTTTTTTTAAACATTTCCAATAAATTTGTAAATTTGTTGGTAAATTATTAGAAAAATTCAAAACTTGTTGATTATTTTTTAATTCGTTCAGAGGTATTTTTATAAACTACTTCTATTTTACACAAATAGTGTGACATTTTTTAGTACTTTTAAAAGTACCGTACTATGTATATATAGGTTTATTGAGTAATGTCAGAATGATTCACGATTTGGTGTAATTTAATTTTAATTTATATGAACTTTTGAAAATGCATCAATATTTTCACGCTAATGGCCATCCTTCTTTTAAAATATCTAACTATTTTTTTACATTTCAAGAATATCCAAAAATGTTTTATAGACATTTTTAGAATAGTCTTACGATTTTTCAAAAATGTATATGAATTTATGAATATAAGCCACCAACAGACATTTATTTCTAAATGACATTTCTTTTAAATAGTATCTAAAAATATGTTATTACTTTATTAGATATTTTAAACTTTTTTTCGAAGTACGCTGCTAATGTTCTACGTTTAATTTCACAACCAATTATGATAAGAACTTTACGGTACTCCATTAATGATATAAATACAAATTATAGAAAATATTGAAACTCCTAAAAAAAAAAATTAACAGTATCCTCTTATTTCCCAAACTCTAACATTCTTAGGTTTGAATCTTCGCATATTAGTGGAGTCAACGATAGTTCTTGATACCTACAACAAGCATAGCTACCAAATTATTGGACGGGTTTGATAATTATGGCCTGATTGCACCAGAGACCAGAAGCATATAATTTTCTACCTGGGAGTTGAACCGGGAAACTCGTGCTCCGAAATACGCATTTCGTCCACTCGACCACAGTTGATTTCTAGGTATAATAATTAATTATGAATAATAATATGATACCTATAGAAATTTCAAAATTTTGTTATTTCCTAACCATATTTATCAGAAGGTATGCATTTATTTATTTTCACCAATAAACCAATTATCGAATGCATTTTTCGAAAAAAAATGTAGAATAAAAAATTGTAATATTTCTTAGCATTTACATTTTTTAAAAAATTTTAAAGTTTTGTTGAATGATATGATGTGATAGAAGCAAAATGGCGATTAATGTTGTACCTACAGTAAAATAACTAAAGACAAAAAATAATTGTGTATTTCTAAATACATATTTTCTACATAGATATAAAATAATTTTTACTATTAGATGAAATAAAAAAGTTAAATTTATAACATTATTATTTCAATTAAATATTATATTATATTTTATAATAAAACCTTTAAAATACTATAACTAATAACAATAAGCGTTGTGGGATAATCCAACAATGACCAATATACTTAAATATATATTTTTATTTTTTTATTTGAAGTGTTAAAAAAAAATTGGGTCACGCTATAAAAAAAAAATATGGCCATTAGTGTAAAACTAGCAATGCACTTTCAAAAATCGAAAACGGATGTCTACTATAGTTAAGATGTTAAATGTTAAAGTTGTTTTCAATTTTATCGACCAATTTGTTTGGTGTACTGTTAACTTATCAAATGATCCAGTGTTTAACATTCAGTGGGTAAAATTGTTATCCAACTGATTTGTACGTCCAACAAAACAATAAGTTCAAATCTATTGGATATGTTTGAAAAAAAATCTACACGTTGAATACTAAGTTCACGGACATGATGTTGTTATGGTGATAAAACTACTCTAGTTAATCGCGGTATAATATCTTACGTCTTGGACATGACCAAAGTGTCATTGATAATCTGAATGCTTACATGTCCGGATGGCGGGGTACGCACGCAGACGGTTTGGAAGCTATTACTCCTATGACTCCCAGACTGTACGGAATATTTTCCCACGTGTACCACACCAAATATCCGTTCTGTGCCCTGGATGTGTTTTGTGAAGAACAATGGAATATGCCGGTCCCGTGCAATGAAAACCTGTCGCTCCTATACTACAAGTACACGGCTCTCATCGGACGATATGCGTATTGGGTGAACATAATCCTGGAAGACTTCAATCGGGTGACCACAGAACCGCCGACGTGCCCACCGTCACCGGGGGAAATACTCACCACGCCGAAGGAGGATTACGACGATGAGTACAACCGAAATCACGGACCAATGGTGAGCAATCATAAAGTGTGCCCGAAAACCAGTTGGTCCTGTGCTGCCAACATTTACACCATGATAACCACTATCAATTCGGCCGTTATATCCGCCATTGTTATTTCGACCACTATCCACTGACCTGACCCAGTCCAATCAGGCTTCCGGTGAACTCTCCAACAAAATGTATTTTTAAATATTTATGCTCTTTGTCGTATGGTGGGGGAAACGTGCGACATCTTGGTTGTCGTTACGACTCACGTGGACATATACAATTATTTTTATATACCGAATATATACGTGATATTGTATATTTATGTTGTCAATAATATTGTTTATTGCAACCCCTAAAATTGTGTGTAGTACGAAAAGTTAAGATTTTAGTGCCAAATTAACAAGTGTGTTAATCAAATTAGAAAATTCTACATTTCTACATATTATAATTCATTCAAAAAAAAAAAAAGAAAATTGATTAAATGTGTAGTACGAAAATCAGAATATTTTAGGGCCTGAAATTAAAAAATAAAATAAACATTCAAGGCACTATTGAAACAAAGAAAAACTGTGATTGAGGAGACAATCTGATTTATTTATGAAACAGTAATTTGGCGTAAATTTTACATCCAATATCAAAATTACAACGGAAAACGTAGCTTCATTTTCGATCTTGAATGTAGGTACAGTCATTGTGTTCAAGGGTTGTATGTGTGATTAATATGGATTTAGGACTCAACTACATCAGTAGACATTAAAGGGCTGGGTAGATGATGATTTCCAATTTACGCTTCTTTCTGTGTAAACTTTCTATCATTAAATTAATCATAAGACTAATTCAGTACCATCTCACAATGAGTAGAACATCCTCGGTAGGATAGTGGTAAGTATCCCCGCCTGTCATGCGAGAGACAGGATTTCATTCCACGTTCGATTTAGTCACGACCTACTGAAGTTCTAGTTTGATGTTTGGGACATATTCTACTAGTTGATAGAACGACAGCAAAAAAATTTTAAAAACCCAATTTTGTAAGGGGCAATCAGCCTAAACTTTTATTAACAGTAATTAACAAAAAGCAAGAACACTTACAAGCACGTCTTATTGGCAAAGATAAAAAAAAAACAAAAAAACAAAAAAAGACAATATTTTTATGATAAAAAATGATATAAGGGAAACAAAAAAAAATTAATGACATTGCCTTGGGCTATGTACTTCGCCTGTAGGCGAGGGAATGAGAGAGAGACCTACTTGGGCTGCGATGTGGCATACTACGCTCTGTCGGTTTTGACAAAAGAGAATGCGGTTGCAGCTCGACGAAAATGTTTTCATCATCACCGAAAAGCGAATCGCGTTACAATTTACAATATTTCTTATGTTCTCTGGTTAGTTAAAACTGGTTTATAAATTAACAAAAAGGTTTATAGCGTAATTTTAGATTCTGAGATAAGCACAAATTTTACATATTTTTACAATGATGTTTTTTTGCATCTGTACTCAAAACTTCTATTAGAAATAGTGCTCCAATCATTTCATTTTAATTCACCATTCTTCAAACCTAAATTACATCCAGTTGGTACATTAAACAGGTAATTTTTCCATTTTCCCAATATTTTTTTAACGTGTAAGGAAAATAACCGAAAATTGACATAAAAACGATAAAAATAAGATTTTAACAAAATCGACAATAGTTGTCTCTTCTTAACTCCGTAAATAATGATGCTGGAGGTTTCACATTTTCGGAATACAAAATTAACGTAAGAAATGTTCGAAATTTTCCCCCTATTTTAAGCTATTTATAGCAATTTTAAATTTAAGATATTTCAGTAATAAAACGGTTAATTTTAAATTTTAAGACGTAAACATTTAATAAAGGATTAAACTTATTCTGTTGGTAATAAAAAAAAAAATCATGAAAATCATTAGTTAAAATTTTTTTATAGTTATTTAAATTTTTGGACAAAATGTATTAATTCGGTATAATAATATGAGGGTCATATCGGTACGCGTAATAATCAATATTTGTTATAATATTATAATTTTTTAGTAGATTGATTTTAAAAACTGAAGTTTAGTCCAAATATATATTTTAGTGCCATATAAAATTTTTTAAATTGGTTTTTCCAATATTAGACTATTTATAGAAATTATAGAATTTAGTTTTTTGGGGTTTTATTTGAAAATGATCTGAAAATGTATATAGGACTAGTAATAACTAATAAAAAATATTATGACTTTCAAACTAATTATTAAAATATACTAAAATATTATCTAATATAGGTATTGGTTATTATACCGACATAGTAATACTCATGTTATATACACCAAAGCTTCGCTCAGAATCCTTTAATTGGAAGAAATAATTTATCATTACTTTCAAATTCAACATATTCACTACCAATATCATACCTAACGACACTTCTACCCCATACTGACCAGTTTGATTTTATATACTGTAGAATCTCTAATTATAAAATTATAATAATTTGTGGTATTTATAATAAAATTAGAATAATATTTAGGTACATCGAAGTGGGAAATTTAATAATATTAAAAGTTAATATAAATTAAGAAACGATAATCTAAACTCGGTAAGTGTAAAGCTGAAATGGAAAAAAAAATGTTCAATTTAACTCAATTTAAAAATATTTATATTTATTATTCATTAAAAACATTTAAATAAATTTACAAAAAGAATCTTTAAAACTATTCAAAAAAAGTATAATAAACTTAACCACGTAATACTTTTTTAAATATTAAGTACACCCATTCATTAATAATTATTAATTTAAAAACATTAAATCTCTAACATAATAATTTATAGTTTATAATACCTAATACATACTATATTTATTTCATGTAAAAATTTGATAGAATAAATACCGGTCGGTAAGAAATGGAAATATTTCCTTCATTGAGTAGCATACCGGTGGTGATTATATTAAATTTAAAAGCAACGATAAATCATTTGTTTTATTTGCTAAAAAAAAAAACTCTTTATTCTAAAACTCCTAATTGACTTCTTCTTCCCAAAAATGTGTGTACAAACAAAAAAAATATAAACGAAAGCACATCATCGTAAAGTCAATAGATTATACGCTCCGCACAAAAACTTGAGGTTTATAAAGAAAACCAAAAATTTCAACTATTATTTCGTTCAAGAACGAAACAAAAATCTTAAGTTTAGTGTTCGGTATTTTCATTCAACATTTTTAATCATTTTGGTTTCATTTCCTAAGGGGAAAGCATATTGAAATCAAAATGTAATACATTTTTTTTTCTAAAAAAAAAAAAGCCTACAAGTTTTACGTAATATCAATTAACTCTAGAATATTTACCAAGATCCAGTGATATTAAGTACTTTTAAATATGCTCCAAAAACTTTGGTCAAAGTTGAGCGATCTTTCTCAATATAGACACGATTGTATAAGCATTTAACAGACAGACCTCATTGCCCACAAAGGCAAATTTTGAATCACATTAATTAATAATTCATATTAATAATAAATATTAAAAAGCTGTTCAATAGTGAGTGAACACATTTTATCAGTTGGATAAGTAAATGTATTGAATTAAAAACTATCCTGATCGGAGTTCGATGTAATATAAAATCATACTTTTTTTTGGTAAACTTGGTGCTGGACGATTTTATTTAATTTTTTTACTTTTACAATTTTATAACTAACTGGAGATGACAGATATAGAAATTTATGTTTTTTTTTCTGTCCTTATCGACACCTTCGTGGTAAGTATGGTAAAATCATATTTATATTGAAAATCACTCAACTTCCATCTAAGAAAATTCAAACTTAAAATATGGTCAAAATACGAATTATCTATTATACTAATTGGTATAGTTTTATCAAAAAAATTATCAAAAAATATTTGGTACTGTAAAAGTAAAGTTGTCTCTCCCCTTCGACTTTACATTTTCATACTAGCTATTCCAAATATTATTTTTTACAACGACATTAAAATTACGTAAAATAATAATATAGCAAAACTAATGGGCTGTTTAATAAACATTTTGGTTTTCAATTTTTTGTGCAACTCTTTGAGTAAAAGAAGTTTAGTAATTGTTTTGGGGTCAAGAGGTGTTTTTTTATTCATTCAAGATTATTCAAGATTTATTTTAGAGGGTGTAACATTTAAATTTAAATTTTCTATCGCAACTTTAAGAATATTGCTCGCCAGATCCATAAAATTCCCGACCTCTACGATAGATACAGTAATAAGTACAACAGTGAGTATGATGCAACTTGTCACCAATAATGCCTCGTGTGAAATAGGTGACCCAAAGAGCTGCGGGTACAGAACAACCGATTGCGAATAACATGTGTAATATACGTAATAAGCGCACGCACCGACTTTATAATTCCTCCGGTATGTTGTTGTTTTTCAATATTAGTCTCTAATAACATTTTGTTTCTCGGTTTACGGAAAGTTCTGTAAATAAATTTTGTGTAAAAATTTATTTATACACAGAAAATTACAATATTATACACAGAATATAATAGTGTATAAATATAATATTAAAAAAACTTAAAAAGAAAATTTTACTATAGAAAATGTAAATAAGTACTATCAAAATATTTAATCATGCTAATAGTTTATTTGGTTCTTAAGAGCCATATAAATGGTTCTTAAGGTTCTTTGTGTTGCGTCCAACACATCCAATTTTTAAGTGGTTTTGTATAGCAATTTTTTTGTGAAATTTTAAGAAAAAGTGAAAATCCAACAATCTAAAAATATTTAATTATATTTTTAAAGTAATTTAAAAACAGTCATGTGTCAGTACCATTTTTCCTTGTTGTGTTATTACGATATTTGTTGAAAATTACATTCACGCTCTGTATAACTAAATCCATTGCAGAGTCAAAATGTATACAAAATATGAAGATAAAAATATTTACTATGCTCGAGCGTGGATTTTTTTTTTTTTTTTTTTTTTTTGATAGCCTAAAATCCGTGATTAAAAATTGTGAAATTTTAAAATTGTAAAATTTAAAAAAAAACACTAAAAATAATTTTAACTAAAACTCTTTACGCTACGACATAGTAAATATTCTCATTTTTATAAGAGTAAAAACCACATAAAAACAAAAGTAGATTGTATTTACCAGCCTCACGTATTTTAATTTTATTATTTATCATATTAATTTATCGTACATGATAAAATTTTAAATTCAAAATTTAATGCAGTTAGAGGGATCATTGAAGTTAATAAAGCTAATAATAAATTAATAAATACACTCCTTGGGCTTGTATCTATATCCTTCTAGGTTAAATATGAATTTCAAGTGTGAAAATAATAAAAATAAGACCGTATACTAAATCACTTTTTGAACAGAAAGTTGCTTTCGCTGTGACAAAATTGTTAGACTTTGGCTCGTCCAATTTTAATTCTGTAAAAAGCATAAGATTCTTTGATATCTTTTCTAGGTTTTAATCGAGGCGTTTTTTGAAATATGAATTTCCGCTTTAGATATACACAAGTGAACAATTTTTAAAATATGGAAATTTTGTTCAATCATAACGAAATCGAAAATTCATATTTCGAAAAACGCTTCGATTAAAACTTAGAAAAGATATCAAAAAATATCATGCTTTTTACAGAATTAAAATCAGATCAGCCAAAGTCGAGCAAATTTTGTCACAGCGAAAGGTCAAAAACGATATTTTTTTGACCGACTCGAACCATTTTAGAAAGATAATAATAATATGCCTATATATTATATAAATACAATTAATACAAATAATAAAAATAACAAAGAAGAAAAATTTTACTTAATGACACATTAGATGTGGAATATAATACCGTATAATTTAGAAGGTGATGTGTCCGAATGGACATAGAGTAAGATCCATACCAGGTTCAATCACGAATCATGATTATAAAGATAATATTATTTCAATCATGGTTAAATAGATTCATTGTTATTATTCAAATTACAAACAACAACGTCACAAAGATAAGAAAAACCAACGAACATATCGAACGAAAAATGTTGGAATTATCAAATGAAATGTCGGCATTTCCTTGGTGTACATCAACTTAAATGTGATGATTATAAAAACATAATTTGGCTAATCGATATTTTAAATGATTAATATTTAATATACATTTTAATTTTTAATCGAAATATATCGAAGTTTTTTAGGTAAAAGTTTCGTGAATCTCGAGTTGAAATAGATACATTTCAAACAAAACATCCGTCAGAGTAAATGTCCGTTTTTTAAAAACAAAATATTATGCTTTAAAGTCCACATATTGTGTTAATGAGCCGTTTAAACGTGGGTGGCCCTTGTATTATGCGAATGCTTTAAACAGATACTGTTTAAGTAGCAATCCTGTACCGTTTATTTTGTGGGTAAAATACAGATACCTATTTCAATTATCATTTAAAAATGCTGCTTATTACTTCAACACTTCTAAATATCTATACAGTGATATTACATATTATAATATGTAAACAGTATGATGCATATTATATTTTATAAAACTATCGTATTTTGAAATCGAATGGTACGCCTAATATAGAATTTATGATTGTCTCTGCAGAATAAGAATAACTATTAAGTTTTAAATGACGACTAAATATAGGGAATAATTATTCGAATAATATCAACAGACCAAAAAAAAAAAAAAAAAAAAAGACTCTGGCCAAATTACTAAATACGATAAGGAATTTTAAATGCGCAATAACGTACGTTTTGCGTGGCCTTCCAAACGACGTCCCTGGTTAGAACTTGGAGTGCGGAAAATATATATATATATATACATAGATATATGCCACAGATACATAAAACACTAGATAGCTAACTTGTTACACGACACCGTATGGGACATTGATGCCGACGCCACTTGCACGGTAGTCAATGTTATTGTTTATTATCCAGCAGCAGGTACATATATATATATTAGTCCAGGGACTGGAACCGAACCGAAAAGAACCGGTTCCGAACCCTAAAAACCCTTAAAATATTAGGAACCGGAACCAAACCGGAACCGTTATTAAATATTTTAAAAGAACCGAAACCGGAACCCGAACC
>JAIPRL010007281.1:5814-24118 GCA_025469235.1 Pemphigus obesinymphae
AAGGTAAATTTTATAAGGCAGTGGTGAGACCTGCAATGATGTATGGAACAGAATGTTGGGCAGTAGATAGAAAGATAGAACAGAGAATGAGTGTCGCTGAGATGAGAATGTTAAGGTGGATGAGTGGGGTTACTTGAGAGGATAAAATAAGAAATGAGTATATCAGAGGTAATATAGGGGTAGCTTCGATAGTAGACAAAATGAGGGAGAATAGATTAAGATGGCTCGGGCATGTAATAAGGAGGGAAGAGACTGAGGTAGTAAGATTAGTAAGGGAAATGCATGTTGTTGGTAAGAGGGGGAGAGGAAGACTGAAAAAGAGATGGGGGGATGTGATGGAGAGTGATATGAGGAAGGTGGGAGTGAGTGAAGAAAATGCGGGAAATAGAGTTAAGTGGAAGTGTAGGACCAGGGTGGCCGCCCCAAATAGTTGGGTGAGAAGGCGAAGGAGAAGAAGAAGTACTTTTTTCATATTTCATCAGTACCATAAAATGTTATGCTAAAAACCCATGTTAGGCCAATTTTTTTTTTTTTAAGGAATGTAGAAATAGTGGATTCGATAATAAAAAAAAAAAATAGGAATACCATCAAAAAAAAAATAAAAACATTAAAAAACAGACGGTACGTATTTTAAATATTTTAAATTATAGGTTTTTTTTAAATAAAATTTTATATAAATATTTATTGTTCGAATCATACATTTATATACTAGAATAATATTGTAGTAAAAGAAATTAAAACATCAAAGTTTTGTTCAAATTAAAAAAACCTAAAGGAGGTGTTTATAAAGTGAATATTCCAGTTGAAAAGGGTTATAATTATTATTGATAAAATATCGCGATTATACGAAAATAAAACATTGCATTGACTCAAGACTATTTTTAAATTACTTTAAAAATATAATTAAATGTTTTTAAATCGTTGGATTTTCACTTTTATGAAAAAGTTTCTAAAATTGCCTATATACAGAACTCCTTAAGATATAATTATACACACCCGATTTTTAAAGGGTTTGGTATAGAAAATTTTTATAAAATTTTAAGAAAAATAAAAATTCAACAATTAAATAGTATTTAAATATATTTTTAAGTAATTTAAAAATAGTCTTATGTGGACAATATTTTCAACTGTTGTGAAATCATGATATTTGTTAAAAAAAAAAAAAAAGTTTACGCATTTTTCATTTTTGTCAACTTTAGAATATTGTAGAATGATTAAATAAAAAACAAAATTATAAAGTGACTGATGTAGCTGATTTATGATAGATTTATGTTTACACGTCTTATGAGCTCTTAAAAAAAACTCAAAAAATTTATATTTTAAGTCACTAAAAATGTTGTTAGATATAATTTATTTATCCTTTAGAATACACACACATGGAAAAAATTTCCAAAAAAAGTCGAGAGTACTCCAACAATATCCAACACATTAATCTCTATATGTTTTACCAAGAAAATACACTATGACTATAATATATATACAAAAAACCATGCGCCTCGCTGTTATCAAATAGACTCAGACTTATGTAAATAGACTTAACAGATAGTCATCAAATAGACTCAATGATTCATTTTCAAGTTGGCAACGTTTACGCCGAGCAACAGCTTGGATGTTGAGATTTATTGAATTCATTAAATCGAAACACATCCCACAACCAACATGCCATCTGATAGTTAAGGATTTACTGATTGCAGAGCAAAGGCTGATTATTTGTGCTCAAAGAGAAGTCTTTTAAAATTAGCATGAAATATTATTAAAAAATAAAAACATTCCTGTTCGAAGAAAACTAAAGTCGTTAAGTATTTGTTTAAGTGACGCCATGATTGTAGTACGTGGTCGTCTTGAAAATACCTGTATTTCGCAAGATAAAAGACATCCAATCATTCTTCCTCATCATCATAGGATTACAAAATTAATATTCTTAGACTATTATAAGAAGTTTTTTTTAGCGGAGATCAGGTAGACTATTGGCACGCTCAATTGTTCGACACTGCGTGAAAGGTGTAAGTGCCAAACCGACTTTTAATGTTCCAATTTTGGCACCATTACCAAAGGAAAGAGTACAATGTTCATGTCTTTTAACATACACAGGTTTTAATTTTTCTGGACCTTAAGTTATCCAAAATGGAATCAGAGGAAGACCAGGAATAAAGGCTTAAATAACAATATTCGTTTGTTTTTCCACAAGAGCGGTCCATATTTGCTGCCTTAAGACGATTTATTGCTAGACGAAGTAAACCTGCAGAAATATGGAGCGACAACTGAACAAACTTTATTGGAACAAACAAAGAATTTCAATTATATAAAACATCTTGATACTCAGCTAGCCAATGAGGGATTATCTGGCTTTTTAACCCTTCATCAGCCCCTCAATTTGGAAGGTTGTGGGAAGCTGCGGTTAAGAGTGCAAAACACAACTTAGCTAGAACCACTGGAGAGATGAAGTTAATACTAAAAAAAAAAATAAATGAGCTCAGTACGCAGCTGGTCAAATTGAAGCCTGTCTCAATTCCCGACTACTAATACCAATGAGCAGCGATCCAAATGCCTTCATACCACTTACACCCACTCATTTCTTACTTAGTGCATCTATTACACCACACCCAGAAACAGATTTAAGAAATGAAGAACCGAACACAATGCTATGTTGGAAATGTATACAGCGTCTTCTACAGACATTCTGGAAACCATGGTAATTGGAGTATTTGCTCCAATTATAGATCCACAGTGGACATCTGAAAATACCAAACTAGCCATAGACGATTTAGTCATAGTCAAAGAAGACAACCCCTTATCACCCCTTAAGTGACACATAGCTCGCATCATAGAGTTTGTAACGGTGATAGACGACCGTACAATGGTACGCGAACGTTATTATAATATTACACAAAAACGGTATAGCGGACGCCATCTAGCGGTGGAAACGAACCGGTCATAAAAGAGGGAAAAACAACGAAACAACGCCAATAGAGGGTGCACAATCCAAACAGCAATTATAAAACACGACGGAAGGAACCGAATAAAGGAAAAACAATATACAACATCGGGAAACAATAATATAAAAGGATATGGAAAACAAGTGCAAGTCAATTGTTGATCAGAGAAACCAGGAAATCGACGACGAACTAGAAGAACAACACGAACATAAAAAACACGATCCCGGTACGGTAAACAACGGATGGACGCGAAGCGCATAAGAAGGCTCGGCGACGGTCACAGCGATACCTTCTTCTCCAGTTTCAAATCGGTTATTATTATATAATAATAGCCGATAGAAATTGGAGACCTCCGACCACGGACACTGACCGGCGACCACTGGACCGCCGACTACTGGACCACCGACTACGGAGATACCGGACCATCAAGGTGTTCAACCATCCCGGACATCAACCACGGACTACCCCTCTCTTCCCCTCTCGGCCACTTGAACGTTGCGCCACCCTCTTCCGACCCCACCCGGACGATAGGCTGGGCATCTGACCGGAGAGTTTTGATGTAGGGAGCGTCCCTCCTGGACGTGGGGCTATTGGGTCATACCACCCCTATTTGTAAAACGAACCTAATATTATTTGTATATATTTGTAAATATACCTATGTACCAATAAAAGACTTATACGAACAACCTCGGCGTTCATTCCTTTCGATCAGGGGACTTACTAAAGTTCCCCGTATCATGTTCTCGTGAGTTTTGAAACGAACTGATAACAGATATAGATTTACCGTTAAAAACTCTATAAGGCAGTATCGCCAACACATTTTACAATTTTTTGGAACATGTGACTTTTGATTCTAGCCTACTCATATAAGACAATCCTTAATATTTATAACATGTACAATAATATGTTATATTTTTATTATTTTTTGAATAATTTGTACTATAAAATTAGTAAGCAACAAAATGAACTTGGCCAGAGTGTAAATTAATATCATCCTGAAATTTTAAGTATAGTATTTATATACATATACTGGCATGTGTACATCTTGTATAAAATATAATAAATGGGTAAATTGTTTAAATATACTAGTAAAATCATAAATAACATTAAAGATATGCGTAATTTTAAAAAAATAAATGAATAGTTAAACACTGAATGTATTGAAAAATAACCAAGATAATTATAGTATGATCTTTGTTTCCTGTAGTAGGTATTAAAATATTTTTTATCCTGTTTTCTTTAATCCATATTTGAAAAATTTGGTTTCTTTTTCTTTTAGACTACAGTTTATAGTAACTTTAGAATAGATAACAATATAATCATGTTATAATCGTATTCCAGTATTGGGTAGTAATTTAACTCAAATTACTCTACTCCTTATTAGTATTTTAATTAATTTTTAAAAGTAACTTACACAACACTGTCATATTCATTTTTGAGTTTCGTAGTTTATAATTTATTATGCGTTGTATATGATAATAATCAATTATGGGAAATATTGGATTTAGATTTATGTTGAAAATCATAAGTAAACGAAAAAGGAAATACAATATTGATTATTAAAAGTCATTACAACCCTTTCTGGTTATCTCCAAATTACTCACTCGATAATAACTCTACGTAAATGATAAGCCAAGTTTCCATTCATTTTTAGCATCAGCCAAGAACTCTCGGCATTTTTACAGGCTTCCTTTACATTCCATGGAACTGAAATCATTACGCCTGCCACTAAGAATTTGTTGTTTATTTGCTCTCGTGACATTAAGAACGTCCCCAGTAACACTCTAAAGTAAAAATAAGAAATATGAAGTAAGATTTAAATGTTAAAATATTCAGGATATAATACTTCGAACAATTTCTAAAGATTACAAAAATGTCTTAAAAATTAATATTAGAGTAAACTGATGGAATTAAAACATTGATTTTTGACTTAATATACGGCAGTTGCGAGGCCTCTTAAATCAAGTTCATTTTCACATATTTTACCTTTCTACTATATTATTAAGAGGTTTATACCCCATTTGCAGTTTCGTATAGAATATGGGCATTATAAAACCGTGTCCACGCCTATTTAACATTACTATATAACAAAATATAACATGAAACATATAATATATAAAATATATGTTATATGTAACAAATGTTATAATAGCAAGTATGTCCACACCAAATTGAAATATTTAATCAGTTGTTGACATCATGGCGACCCGTGATGACGTTATTATTGCAGCAGCAGCATGCATGATTTTAAATTTAAATAAAAATAAAAAAAGTAAAGGAAAATTTTGGGTTTGCCCTTCGTTACTTAATAGAAAAAAATATATTGATAGTAAACTTTTAGACGATTTAGACGTGAATTTTGTTGCGACAGAAGTTTTAAAATTTTTTTACGGATGTCAAGTGCAAATTTCGAATTTTTAATTCATTTAGTTGGTCATAAAGTATGTAAACAAGATACTAACTTCAGAGATTCAATACCAGTGAAAGAACAACTAGCTATAACTCAAAGATTTTTAGCTACCGGTGACTCATGTATTTATTTAAAGTGTCTAAACAAACAATTTCCAATATAGTATCAGAAGTATGCGATGCATTAGTAGAAGGCTTACAAGAATAATATATAAAAGTAAGTTTTTTTCAGTTATATTAAAATTAATACTAAAATTAGTAATTATTAAAATTTAATTATATAGTTATTATATAAATAATATTATATTATTAAAAATTATATGAACAATTTTCAAATTTATTTTAATAGATACCAATTAATTAATTATTCATACCTACTATATTTAAGTAAATGTATAATAATAATATAAAATACTAAAATTATTTTATATAGGTACTACTCGTATATTTAATTTTATGCTTCATCTGTGGTTTCATAATCTTCACATAGTTGTCGTAAAAAAGAGGTTATAGGTTGGAAGCCTACTGTTACTACTTTCAGAAACTGACGAAATTGGTTGATAGTTAAGATATGGTGTTTGATATGTATTAAACTAACTTTGTGGTGGCTAATCATTGTCCTAATTCTGCTTGGTATATTATATTATTTATATGATACTGAACGGTACTTTTTGCATACGATGTAGAAAGCTTTCGAAAGTTACGTGTTGCCCAAAAATTTCAAATTCATCTTTATCTTCATTTTTTTTTTTTTTTTTTTTTTTGTGGTATAATCTTTTCATCACATGATGTGCCTCATTAGCTATATACGTACTATCTCTTTTAAATCGTTTTGTTTTAGGATTAGGAGATTTCTGCGGATATTTAAATAATTATTTTGGATCATCGACATCAACATTCAATTGAATTTCTAATGATATATTTGGATATTTTTCTATTTGATCAAACTGTTGTGTCAGATTTATTTCAACCGTAGAATCACTTGGATCCATAGTTTGTGTCTAACAAAATAAAAATATATGCATTTTTATAATAAATATTATACTCGTACCTATAACGTAAAAGTTAATATATTCAAAGTTATATTTGAAGCTCGGAGGATTTCCCATCTTGCCCCACCCACCGGGCGTCTATATATATAATAATATTAGATTCAGCATGTTTATATTTTATTTGATAATTATTTAACAGTTGTTTTTCAAACCAAATACATTTTTTTAATTAGGTATAAATATTATTATATTATAAATTATGATACAAAATAATATTAACGTTTTTGAAGTCAAATACTACATTTATATTTAATATAGTTATTAGTTATTATAGATAGGTACTCAAAGACTTATTTTAATTCAAGTTTCCTGCGTAAGGCCTGGTTTGTGTTTGTCTTTTAAAAATGTTAGTATGCAAATCATATAGATTCGCGTACTTCATCAGTCCCGGCTCCTGATGTTGACTTTTTTTGTTGTCTTTGAAGTTGACCAATAAAACTTCTCATTTTCTTTTCAATCTCATCTTTGTCAGTTTGAAAATATATTTTGCTATTGTAGTCCAAGCATCGTGCTTTTTATTTCAATTTTTAAAATCTGACAATGTAGTGTTCCATAAAACTTCGTGTTCGCGATAAAGTTCAATAAACTCATAAACATTAGTGTTCGTCCACTCCATGATACTATTTTTTTTATAAACTAATCGTAGAGAATACTATAATAATAAGAATATTTAAACGCAATATAAACACCGCACAACTCAGGGCAACGCATCGATACTGATGTACCTATAATAAAATGGTCACATATCGATAAAATAATAGAATTTTCCTAATATATAAATAGATAAATAAGATATAGTTAGATCAATTTTACGAAAATAATTCAAAAATTAAAAATCCCAAAACTGAACGTGAATAGTACTTGTAAATAAACTTAACTGTAATTCTTTAATCTCCTTGTATCTACGTTTGAAATGAATCAAATATTATATTTTATTTTTTTGTTATATTTTCCGTTGTCAATGGAAAAAAAATTTTGTGACATAACACGGTTATATAACACATATTACATAACATTTTTATAAAATTTGTATATCATGTTATATACCAATATTACATAGGTGTGGACACGGCTTAAGAGATATTATGTAATTTAAAGTTTGAATTTTCACTTTTAAGTAATACTTAGAGTAAAATTAAAATTCTATTTACTCACTGTTACTTAGTCTAGTTATTATGTTATATCAAAAACTTGCGCTTGACGTCAATTAATTAATAAATAAATAATTAATTAAATGTGATTAATTTGTAAGGATCATGTATTTGAATTTTGAAAATTTACATCGACAATTCAATGATCCTAAAATTTGGTATATTTTGATTTTAGATCCCTGCATAGCACCAATGCACCAATTACAGTTTTTCATTCAAACATTTTTTGGATATTTAGTATTTGGTACGTTCTTAATATCGGTATATACCATGGATATCGTGGCCATTAGTAAGGATAAGAACAATTAGTATTACCCGCCCATTGAGAATCCTACGCCGACCATTGGATTGTTCGGCCGTTTGGATTTGACATGTTTCACCACTTCTATCAGGTCATCGATGTTGATCGCAGAGTACGTTCTGGAATTCTGTCAAAATACAGTATGAATGTAAGATACTAACATTACCGTTCAACAGTTGAAATGTGATTAATTTTAACGTTGCATTGATGCATACGGTCTAGTATTTTTATTAATCAAATAATCGAAAATAATCGTTTAATCGATACCTACCAAAAACTAAACTTTTTGAAAAGGTATTTTCTGATAATATCAAACATTAGTCAGTGGTGTTTTCTCTGGGTGTGCAAGTTGTGTGTTAACGCCTTACAAAATGTACGTGTTCAATGATTATTTTGATCATAAATCATAATAAATATGCATTTTAAAAATAGAAAAACAATGTACGATTGTTTACATAATATGTAAATAATATCAAATATATAATGATTGTCATAGATCCATTTATTATTAGTAGATACCTATATAATGAAACGCAAACAAATATATTGAACCAACAAAACAAATACAACCGGTTTTTGCCTCGAAACTAAAATCTACAACCATGGATCACGCCATGAATAAACCCTGTTTAATTTTGGATGGACATTGGACAATTTCACATTTGCATTTATTGCATATTCATCTTTACCTTAGTAAGTGATTTCTTTAATTTTGAAACATTCAAGTTTACTAATATAATGGGATAGGATGCGGTGCTCATCTATTTCTCTCTATCACACTTGTAACATTGCAATTTAGACGTTTTCTATTTAATATAGCAATAAGAATTCTGAAAACGCAAAATGTTTTTCTAAAATGTATGATGTATCAATTTAAAATAATGAAGGAATTGTTTATTATTTATGTATTATAAGCATTCAAAGTTTAAGTAGAAGGTATGTGTAGAGACGGAAAATACTTTTTTTAATATTCTGCACTACTCCACACTTCTAAACTTTAAATGTGAATTAATTATTAAAAGTTTGTTCAATATTCAATATTGACACAGCATCAATATTTTCAGAAAAATATTTAACGTCAGAATATCACGTCCGTTAATCTGGCCCACCCTCATTTCGTCCTAAAACCTTTAAACCTTCACAGATATTTTTCAATTAATTTACTAAAATTTGCTTGAAAAATTTTAGAATTTTAATTAATATTTTCATTTATTCTTTAAATTTTTTATTTGACTTGTGTACTTGTGTATAGTTTGTTTCTTTGTTAAATTTCTATTTTTAGATACATCAACTAGATACTTATAATTTATATCAGATATTATTTCGAAGCAGGTGTACCCTATCTTAGTGGAACTAACAATGAGGATAAGGGCACAAATCAGCACTTACGTAGCACAAACGAATGCGATGAAAAAAGTTCGAAATTCTTGCTACTGTGAAGTTGGACTCCAAAACTAAAGATTACTTTTGGCGGAAACCCACGGGTATGCAAATTTTAAACATGCCAAGAAAATTCTAGCAAATTAATTGAAAAGTATCAATGAAGGTTTGAAGTTTCTAGGACGGAGTGAGGGTCCAACTTGACGGACGTCAGAATATCGAGTATAAAATATAGGTTGCAATTTAAGAAAAGTTTAAACTATAAAATTAATAAAGATACAAATAGTAAACAATTATAACTTTTTATAAAAATATAGTAATATAAGTATCTTAAGTCTACAAAACACGAAATTTAAAAACATATAAATTATTCACACTGTGTATACTGCGTATATGTCTATACTATAAAAGGATCATGACCTAATGCAACAATATAAAAGGAGGCATAGACTTAAAAAGTTTGTGAACCCCCGACTTAGACTTTACATTTATAGTTGATATAGGTACCAATAATATAATATTTTTTCCAATTATATTTATTCTTACACTAATTAAAATTAAATCATTAATTTTGTTCTATTTACCTTGAGTTTTACACCGCCTCGACCTCTGTAATTAAAAACGACACAGCAATAGCCTTTGTCGTGCAATTCTTTTACTGTTTCTCTAATGTAATCAGCTTGACTATCACCTGTTATTCCTGTGAGTATGAACACGGTCATTAAATTCTGAACGCCATCAGATTTTGGGTATCGCCAATCTAAAGCAACTTGGCCTCCATCTTTAAACGTTAAGATTTCCCTGTATTCGGAAGAATAGTATACAATTTTTAAACAAAATTAATAACTATTATATAAATCTTTTGTTGTTAATATAAACAACTATAATACATAATATTATGTATAATATAAATATCGTAAATGCGTTCTATTTAATTATTATCTAATTATTTTATCTATATATATATAATATAATATATATATATTATATACTAATTCTACTGAGTCAACATGGCCAAGACTAATACCAAGATTGAATCAACACGACCAAGACCAAGACTGCCATTACCTTGGTCTTGGTCTTGCTTTGTGCATCACTACTCAAAGTTATATTTAACTATAGTTAGGTAACTATTATAATTATATTTAGCATAATATATACCTATTTATTTTTAAATAAAAATATTATTACCTACTTGTTAGCGCTCGGAATTGATTTTTTTTTTTTTTTTGGGGGGGGTATTTTAATTTCTAAAGATTAAGTTATACTAAAAACTATGATTACAGTGAACCTTACACATAAATGAGCTGTTCAATTATTTTCAATCGGGGACTTGCCTAAGCTTCAAGATTAAGTATATTATTTTGTTTTTTGTTCCATGATTAACCGGCATTTTATATTAATTAATGAGATAGCAAAAATATTACTATCGTCACTTACACAATACACGAGAGTTATATTTTTTTAAAGCTTTTAATTTCTTTCAAAACACAATATCGTAATCATTTTAAATTATTTGTGACATTTATGCAAAATAAATAAACTGGATCATTAATAATTATCAAATATACCTAATTATAATTTATCAATAATAAATATTAAAAATTATTTTTGGTGGCTTATTCAAATTTTACAAATAAATTTGTTAACAGTTGTTTTCAGGCACGTATCTTGATCATAGTTTTAGGGGGGAAGGCGATAATTTTTTAGAAATATTCTAGACCCAAAAATGTATATATATAAACTAATAGTACCTAAACTAATAATACAAGTATAAAATATACACATAATAAACTCTTGTAAATAAAGAAATGCATTTAATTGAATATTAAACAAGCAATATAACTTAGTTTTTCATTATTAAGTCTATTTTTCTTTTTTTTCATTTTAGCAAAATTTTGTTCTATTTTTTGTAGATATATATATTTTTCTGATACACCACATAACTTTTTTCTCAACTAATAAATTTAATAGGTTTTTCCTACCTAAAGGCTTTTTTATCAGCCAACTCGTTAGCATATTATTCTTGCTAGAAAGTTTCATTTATTCATAATAATAAGCGTAAATTACTACAATAGTACAGAGGGTTTGCCAAAACTAAAACGGACAACAGAAAATTTGACTTTTCAGTAACGAATAACACAATATTATCGCACCAATAAAATTTATCACTAGATAATGAATACATGGCGGAGGACCAATTTATATTAATTTTATTATATAAAATAAATCATATTTTTATTAAGATATTACTACTGTAATACCATTATCACCAAAATTTGTTCAGTCAGTTTACGAAATTATAATGATTAATAACAGTTCTTAGTGCCATATTGGTGGGGTAATATTATATAATTATATAACACAATTAATTAATTATCTAATTTGGTATAATATGACATGGACTTTGGGGATCGTTTATGCCAACCTCCCTCAAATGCATGTCTTGTTGTTTTATGAATCTCCGCAAAATCATCTACAGTATTAACTATTAACCTACAATCAATCGCAAGGAAACAAGTTATAAATGTCCAAGTCTACACACAAATACAATACAAAAATAAAAATCGTCATCATTTTAACTACTTGACGATCACAAATATTCATAAAAATGTTATTAACCAAAATGTTCAATATTTATGATAATTATATTTAATGGTAGATAAAACTAATAACTAATAAGTATATTAATAATTACAAGAATATATAGTATACACGTGTAACTTCTATTTATCTATTATAATTAAAATAATATAAATAAACCATAAAATTGACTTAAGTTGAGAGGATGTGAAACCCGTATTTGTTATTTTCGTCTAACCATCTGTTAATATACAAACTTAACGTTCACAATTTCTATCACAACTTTGTAGTTTTTAAAATTAGAGTAAATTGGCCCATTATTAATTTATGGACAAAATTATTATCTATGTCGTAGTGTCGTTCTTTTTAATTTTAAAGAAAAATTCATCTATTTCAATTAATGAGTTTTTAAAATGATTATATCTCTTTAAAAATTAAAAATTCGAAAAAGATCACGCTATAACACAGATAATGATCTTACCTATAAATATAGTAATAGGTTAATTTACTCTAATATTAGAAATTACAAAGTTATGATACAAATGCTTAATGTAAATTTCACATATTATCAGTTGGTTAGACGGAGACAACAAATACGGGTATCTTGGGCAGCTTATTTCTTAAACTTCGATTCAAATACACAAAAGTTTGTTTAACCATCACTGAGTCTTATACTTTGGCTTAGACCACAATTAATGTACCAATTAAAATTTAATCGTTGATTTACTAACTGTATTACCAGATCTTAGAATATCTCTTATAATAAATGATAAATGCTCTTTCATTGAAGATTTAAAATCCCTAGAAATTATTAAAAATAAAAATAATAAGCAAAATATTTGAAAAAAATTAACTATTAATCTGATTGTTGTAAAAAAATGACATTACATTTATTGGTAAATAATAATGTTAAAATGCGTTAATATATAGGTCTATTTAATGTTTCAGAGTTTTCAAGTTGGTATCTGAAAATGTCAATAAACGTGTGATACTGTGAAATATCAATATAGTTATTTTTAGAGACGATATATATTATAGTGATGTACAGGGGTACCAAGAGATGTCATTTTCTACACTCAAAAGTAATTTTAAATCAATTTTCAAATATCCAACTGCTTTTAGTAGTTTCTCTGCCGTATATTTATATATTTCGATTGGGTACAATCATTGTGATGTGATTTATGAAAAGCATCCAACGTCCGTTATAAAAATTTCTAAAAATATCTAAATAAATTACAAAAAATATGGTTTAAAGAAATATTAGTGTATAAAAATTTTAAATATGATTTTGCATATACGTCACAAGACGGAGTAATATGGTAGTGGTGTTATAAAAAACTTGGGAAAATATAAACTAATAGCAAAAAGGAACTCCTACGATCAGAAGGCAATAAATTAAATTACAGTGCGATAAAAATATGCGATATTGATCGCCAAATTAATTTAAATAATAAGCTTTGGCCATTTTGGTGAAAAGCAAAATGCACCCTATGAATTTTTACCATTTATAAAGGATTAACATTTTCGCTGTAAATTGTAACCACAAACTAAGATTTTATGGACTAGCAATAAAAAAGCAGGTAGGTGATAGTTTTGTGGTTAGCATTTGAAACGTGGTATCCTAAGGGCCATTTTATCAACCGTTAGTTAAGAGAATATAAACTCCGTTTAAAGTTGATCCTCAGTCAAATTATAAATGTGATTATATGATCACCGATTTAAATATTAACTAGCATTTAAACATAGATTAAATTAACCGAGATATTTTGGTCAGTTAAACTTTAAACCTCGTTCAAATTAAATATTGTCAAGTAGATTGATTATAGTATATTTCATCAATTTCATTAAGTAGAACTATAGGTAGAACTGTGGGTATAGCTATATTATATTCTCGTACCTACGTAGGTTTTTATTAATATTGTTATTTAAAGTTAATAATAAATATCAAAACAAGTATTTACTTAATTATTATCATGATTATCGGATTATATATAAAATTACTTATAATTAATTCTAGATAAAAAAAAATGATTAGCAGTAGTAGTGACGAAGAAATTTATTTTTTGTTTTATAATAATTAAAAAATAAATTTCAAACTTCGAAGATCTTATTTATTGTCAACAAGTATTGACCATTTGAATCTAAATTGCAAATCTTGGTCGTCTGGTTTAACCAGACCAGACGACCAAGATTTGCCAAAATAGCATCTGTTTTCTCATTCTCCAAGATATGTTCTTGTCTGACTACTAAGAAATTTGTGGACCGTTCTCGTTTGGCTTTTGAACACATCTTGGAAAAATAATTAACATATTTCACAAATATAAGAAAAATATGAACTATAAACATAAATTATTAATTAAATAAACAATTTAAAAATACACATGAAATAACAATATCATGAAAACACATAAATAATAATCTCAACGAAAAAAATATAGGTGATGGATAACAATTCACTGATTGATGTTGACATCATGTTCATATTAACGTCGTGACTTATTTCAATTAATGCATTTTTATAGTTAATTTAATTAATCTAAATTATAATATATATTTTATCTTAATAAAAGTTTGTTAAGCCTAGTTTAATTAAACTTAGAATAAATGTGATTGATAAAATCATTAATTTTTTAATTTACGTTTAATCTTAAACCTAGATTAGTTAAACGATAATTTAACCAACGATTAATAAAATGGCCCTAAGTGGGAAAGGGTGTTTCTAGCATAGGCGCCAAAGAGTAAATTTCAGGGGGAAGTGAATAAACTTAAATAATTTATAATATTTTTATATTTGCTACCAGTTTTAACAATAATTCATTGTTTGATAATTCTTCAGGGAAAGCATGTCCCTCCCCTGATCATATAAAGGGCGCTCACAGTTCCTAGTATAATTTTTCAGTACTAAAATAACCAAATCTTTCATGGTCAAATCTTTTTCGGTTAAATACTAAATGGTTCACACCTCAATCATTATAGCAGATAATAGATAGGGCTACAGCTTCCAAAATTCCACACTATTCTACATTAAAATATGACCGCAAGTGATAGTACCGTTGCCATCCCATATAATCTTAGTTCGTGGTTGAAACTCTGCGTCTACCTATGTAATAAATGATTTATTATATTTACTTTAATTATTCTTATATATTTTAGATAATTTCATGTTCCTGGAGCCGCGGTCAACAAACGCTTAGAACTGCAAACAAAGATATGAATTAACAAAGACAACATCCAATGGTGACCAATAATTTATATTGTAAAAAAATCTCTCATCATACGACCAACGATGGATTAATAATCACAAATTACAAATATAAAATGTACATATAAATCATTGAGGAGACAAGAAGGTTTGAGAGAAAGCTATGGGGATATCACACCTGCATCTGTTGTTTCTGTCCATTAATAAAATAAAATTTTGCCAAGCAGAACTTAAGTCAACATGAAGGTTTAGTTATATTATCTATTATCAAATTTAAAGAAAATAATATTTTTGAAGCTTCACATGCTTTTTGTAAAATGTCGTTTAACAAAAAAATTATAGTTAATTTTTTTACTTTTTTTTTAATAAATCGTAACTTCTTCGTCATGCAAAATTTTATAAATAAGATGTATGACATCAAAGAAAATATTTTCTCTTTAAATTTGATAACATAAAGGTATTTAAACTTTAAGTTGAATAAAACAATAATTTGAGTTCTTCATAGTGTCATTTTTCAAGTACACTTAGGGATGTCACGTCATCTTAAATCCATATTAAAAATTAACATTTTCTCATTTTTTTTTATACTCATCTTGTGTTTATTTACAAATTTTATGGTTTTATTTAAGCAAAAACATATTATCATGTAAAAAAAATAACAAATCTTACCTCTCATAAGCTATAGTAGGTATATCGTAACTTCTAAATAATGTAGCCAAAACTGTATGCAAATAACCATTAAACCCAAAGACTGATGGTGAATATGTTTCTGTTACAATAGGTACATTTTTAATTAGGAATCGTTTAAAATTACCATCCTTACAGTATAACGTAGATGTCTAAAATTAATAAATATACATTTAGTTGCATTATTTATATAGTAAATAGGTATCTTGTAAAGTTATTTAACACATAACATCTACTAATAATATTTTTGATTCGGACAAAATATGTATATTGGTTTTACAATGATGTGTATAGTGTTTTTTTTTTTTTTATATATGTAAAAGAAGTCTTCTCATTGTAACATTCAACACCATTTTCCAGTAGAAATTTGCATGTAATTAGTACTTTAGAGGAAGGGGGGGGTTAATTTTCGATTTTTTTTTTTTTTAATTTTTCGATGAACGTGTAAAAAAAAAGAAAGAAAACGGTAAAAGCATGATTTTGTTAAATTCGAATAGGATTTTTTCGTTATAACTCCGTAAATAATGGTCATGAAGTCTTGACATTTTTACATAGAATGTATTTACCTACCTAAGTACAATATTCATGTAATTTTTTCCAATTATGAGATATTTATAGTAATTTTTTATTTTAAATAAATAAATATAATAAAAATGTTAATTTTGGATTTTAAGTCCTAAAATGTTATTATAGTGTTAAAAAATAAATCATTCTAGGTATACCTATTCAAAAAATTTAAAAATCGGTACACAGTACACACAAATTTTTATAATAGCCATTTCAATTTTTTGACATGTATTATTTTGCCATGAAAATTTGTTCAAATATTGGCGACCAAAAATGTATATAAGTAAAAAATAACTTGAATTCTCTATTAATGCTTTAATATAACTGCATTTTCAATTTTGAACGGATCTCGTTATTTAATATATTTACAGCGAAGTTGGTAACAATTTCTATCATTGAAGTGTTCATAGATATACATAATAATGTGCATAATCGTGCTAAAACACTTAAAAAGTATAAGTAGGTATACTGTTTTTGTTTATTATGCATAACCACTAATCCATAATCCATTAATATGTTATTTGTTCTATTATTTTATAAATATACACATGCACGTACATAGATGACATTTATTTCTCACAAAGGGCAATCATAAAACATATTATTTTTAATCCAATATCTTAAATACAAATCTTGCAAATTTATACTACGTCATACATAATTTTAGTTTTAATATAATTATTTAAAAATATATATTATACTATTATTACTTTTTATAACTGGAATCAAGGGCGAATGCAGGAAAAAATTTTGGCGAGCATTTGAAAAAATCTAAAATATTCATAAATATCATACTGTATTTATCTTTATTTTAGATACTTATAGTATATACATATATATATATTAATTAACTATTAAAATTAGCATTATAAAACAATATCTATACGAGTACGTCTCGGTACTTTGGCCATTATATCAATGACCTTTTCGTAGATCACCTCCACGTCTCTATATAAATTTAATAGCATCAATCCATTTAATCGCTCCTCACCAGTCTTATTGCGAGGATATGTTTTCACTCTTCGAAGATTTATTCGTAAATTTTAAATTATTGACATTTTAAATCAAAATCTAAATTTCCCCCATTAGCTTCTGAGTATTTAACCGTATGATTTTTACTAAACACTAAAAGTCTATTAAAAAGTCCTCAACATTGACTAGAAACCGCAGTTAAGCTTGAAAAATATAACATCATCAGACTAACTGTAGATATACAGTAATTTTAAGAATTTGTGAAATGTTTACTATATTGGTTTTAAAAAAATTAAACATTATACATACAAATTATTTAGGTAAGGTAAATTATGATCTTTCAAAAAAGTCATTACGTGATAATATATATTATAATCCAAAAAAACGGAGATAGATACCAATAAAAATCTAAATGTAATTAATGTTAAGTTTTAAATAGAAGAAAAACAATTTTTATATTATTATTCAAATATATTAAGACAGAAAATTGAAAATTAAACATTATCAATAGTAAAAATCTAAATAAGATGATTGTACTACACTGGTTAATTTACATTTCATCAGCTTAAATTAATGAAAGTGTTTTATAATCATAGTGTATTTGGAAATTGCTCAAGAGAGCGTTTCTAAGAATCAATCTGCACTCTGCACTATATGATATAGTAATAGAAAATATTTTTAATTTTGTTTATTTTTTTTATTTATTAATAACGCTAAAAATCTCATGTTTAGCAAAAAATTAGTTAAAATCGTTAATAAGAGATGGTATAAAAAAATATAGATTTTGAAAAATCTAGAATTTTGAACGCCTTTTTATTCTAAGGATGTAAATTTGGGATTAAATTCTAAGTCTATATATAATGTTTTAAAAATTTGTGGATTCAAAAACAAAAAGGGGTAACCGGACACTTCCCCGTCCTCGTTTCCCCGTCGGACATTTCCCCGTCCGATACAATTCCCCGTCGGACATTTCTTCGTCCGATACAATTCCCCGTCAGACATTTCCCCGTTTTCGTTTCTTTTTCTTAAAATAAAATAAAATTAAAAAAATTAGTATTATTCTT
>JAIPRL010007282.1:0-24118 GCA_025469235.1 Pemphigus obesinymphae
TGTTATGTTTATAATATATATTATTTTATTTTTAGAATATGTATAATGTATATTATGTGTTGTCATTTTCCAGAAGACCACCAAGTGATAAAAATCGACCGGCGTCCGGTGATGTACGTATTTTGCGTGGCATAATCAATTGTTTCTGGTGATTATACCTATATCTATTATATAGGTACTCTTTTTTGCCGAGGCTGGGCCCCTCATTTAAAAGTTAAATAATCGTAGTTGTAATAATATGAGTTAATAATGATAATAATTCGTCATTCAGACTGACGAAATAAAAATGAAAAATTTTAGAACTCCTCCCAAAAACGGTATTCTATCTATAAGACCGATGACGTAAATTCCAATGGAATAAAAGTCCCAGAGGCGTATTTAGGAGGAGGATTGAAAGAGTATTTTCGAAATTATGGAGAAATAACTATACGCAATATTGACAAAATCCCGTTTTTAGCGATTTTTTGTAATTTTTCATCAGTTTTTCGCGTCACGTTAAAAAACTATTGAAAAAATCAAAAAATTACCTCACTAAAGTACAATCTTGATCCAATTTTCTAAAATAAAATGAACTACACGTAGAAATCGGTTTTTCTTCGGTAGAATTCACTGTTTCTAATTTTGTTTACAAAATAAGAAAATAAAAACATTGTAAAAACAATACATTCTGAGCAGAGCTCAGAATCTAAAAATATCTAAAAATATAATATAGATGTAAATATAATATAACAACTAGATACAATATATATAAACATTGTATAAACTTAAATCTATGATAGTAAATTTAGTATATATAATAGGTATTACGTTGTAGCTATTGCATTCATAAATCCGGGATATGCGCTTTTTGTTTCTGTATGGAGTAAGAAAACCTTTTGTATTCTTGAAAACGTTGATAATAATAAATAGTTATTAACAATAATAATTTTATCATTTTTCTTGATTATGGTGCTAAAAATCTAATTACATTTATAATTTACCTGTGTTATCTATGTTAATTACATTTACTGGCTTTTGTCGCTAAATATATTGTAAATAACCGTAGACGGAAATCATGTTGGTAGTGGCTCTTTTTCGGTTAGTCTTTTGTCCGTTTTACACTATGATAACGACATAAAACCAGCCGACAAAACACCAACGCTGGCTTTTTGTCGGCTGGTTTTTTGTCGGTTGGCTTTTATCGCGCTACACACCGTTACTCCCTTCCCAGTGTCGTAGCCGTTGGGGTGAGGGGGTGTTTAAACCAATTCTCATTGTCTCTTTATACTTCTTATTTTAATTTTTAAATTTTTTTAGTATATACATCACTGAATTTGGTCCTTGAATGGTACCTATAATAAGAATATGAGCATTGAGTAACGAACCTAACAAAAAATTTAAAAACTTATAGTTTAATTTATACTTGATCTCCCCTCCATTGCATAATCCTGGCTACGCCACTGTCCCCACCCATAGGGGTGCGCAGACATTTTTCGCGAATACATTTCTATTTATATCCTAAATTTGGGGACTCGGGGCAAATAAGCAGAAAAATTAAAATTCATTCGTGTAAAATTTTATTCTCCAAATCAAGGAATTGCTTCAAAAATGATCTCGGGGAACGGGGAGTCAATCAATTTAATATGACTATAATCCAAAAATTCTTAATTTTTAGTTTATTGTATTTTATGCTACTACAATAAAAAAAAACATTTATACATACTGTAAAATTTAAGGCCACTTAATGTTGAGGCACGAGGTAATGATCCATCTAAACTCCTTAATCTGGGCCTGTGTGTATGACTGAGTATTTAAGTTCAATTGGTAGGTAAGTGGTTGGTCAGGGTTTTGTGTTACATTGTGATATGTCATGTTGTGGAGTAAATATTTAGTGCTTGTGATTTGTGGAGTTCTTTTGGTGAAGATTGATTGATTATAGCTAGATGTTCATGTAAGAGATCATTATTCGAATGCTAAAATTTATAGGTAGTAAATATAGTTAATTTATAATACAAGTTGTATCTAGCATAATTTATAGATTATAGGTACTAAACGAATAGCTACCTACTTACTATTACCAAGATTGTTTATATGATTATAACCATAAAATTAATATCAATCTTACCGTCTATGATTATTATAATTTATTGTATAACAATATACAATATCAATTTTATTGTTTATAAACTATTTTTTCATAAAATTGGACGGAATAATTTGCCCTGCAAAAACTACCTTCTTCTTTTTGCCCACGTTTCCACTCTAAGAATTTTGCAAAGTCATTTATTTATTATTGGATTTGTTACTTAAGTTTATTTATATATGTAGAACAAATGACTTTAATTTTATAAAATCATTAAAAAGTATTTAAAATCACGTTCTCAATTCATATGGCCTATTTTCACAATACAGAAATATATTAGGTATGTCAATTATAAAATTAGTACTAGTACAAATATTATTACATCTATAATAATAATAATAATAATAATAATAATAATAATAATAATAATTTATATTAACTAATATTATTATAGTTTATTAGTCATATCTTCAGAATTATTGAAGTAGATAAACCTGCATTTTGTGTAAATAATTACAAATTAAGATAAGAATGGAATTAAATACTATAATTAAAAATAATATTAAAGCAATATCATACTTTTCGTGGATAATTGTAAATTTGTCTATTGTTATCTATATATCTAATTTTGTGAACAGAGCCGCAGAGGCATATAATCAAAAGCCCTTTAATTTAGACCCTTCGTATGAATGCGCCTGCATGTTTAGATACCTAGATCCGACTGAAAGTAACTATATTATATTTTTAGGATTTATTGTTCGAAATATACTGTACGAACATTCATAAGATTTAAAATTAATAACTGACCAGTGTATCTATCAGTGGTAATAATTGACATGGTGTGGAAGCCCTAATTAAAATTAATCTATATTTCAACGAAATGTTTTAACAGAATTAATAACAGATGAAATTCGTTGTCATGATGTTGGTTTTTGATATATTTATACTTCATTCTGTGTTAAGACTTTTCCGATTTACACCCCTACTCTCCCCATTAATGTAGACATGATGATATATTAGTACCTTTATAAAAATAAGCCAATTTTATTAATTTTATATTTGTTCCAATAATTATTCAGTTTATAAATGATTAATTATTTAATCAATGAACGCTGAGGTCGACTATATAGTCTATTAAAGATGTATGTAGGTAATATAGTCTATTAAAGACTTATATTGTAAGTATTTTAATAGGTTAGTTACCATCACAAATTTATATTACAAATCGTGTATAATAATAATATGTTTCGTACACAATAATTGTATGCGTCTCGTCGAGAGGTAGGTCCAGGGGGTGTTCACTTGTATAGGCAGGTGTGGGTCATTGAGTTTGCATGCATCAGACACTGCGAGCACCAACATCGCATAACCTAAAAATTAAATATGGTACCTAATGTGGAAAATATGAAATGCACGTCTAATCTGTGGCCCTCTGAAGCTGTTTACTTTTTGTTGATTGCTCTGTGCTCATGTTCTTAACTTTGTCCATACGGTGTCTCTTAATACTTTGTACATTTTTCATAATTTCATATTGGTTTTTTGAAATTGAAAATTGTACTATAATATGGGTCGTGCAGCGTATAAATGTTGTGTTGAAAGATGCATTAATAAAGGTAATTTGTTTTGATTAATCCTTATGTGAACACTTGGATTACCCATGTTATGTACTATATCAAGTATTCCTTAGGTAATATATACTATATACTTAGCTATAGTACACAAATATTATTTACCTATATTCCTATAGTATGTAGGTATCAATATAATATGTACCTACAGTATTGATTAAAAAAATATCGTTGAAAAATGTATATAGACATACCTAAGTAATTAATACATTATTATATTTAATTAGGTAGTATTTAATACTCAAATACATTCTTAAAAAAAATATATTATAATTATATAATATTAACTGACAAACATTTTGAAGAAATTATGTTTTGGAAATATATTAGGTACCTAGGTACTAATATGATTATTTATTATGCCTAAATGGCTATTACATTTCAAAAACATTTGTTCAAAATGTTTGTCAGTTATTGCTGTTCTTCTCTTTGTTATAGTACACAATTTCCTATAAGTATAAATTGTACTATGTACCTACCTATACTATAGGTCATAAACATACAATAATTAATCATATAATTTTAAACTTCGATGATCAAAAAGTTTGATCTATTCAATAAATCATAATTGCTTATCTGATTTTATAATATATATTCACATCTTTTTTCTTAAAATTATAAAAAAGTATTTAAGATACATTAGTATTCAATACAAATACTTACAACTTTGATAGTTCCTACCTATAGACTTGTTAGGAGTCTACTTATAGGTACTCACAAATAAATAATAAATTAGTATTTGATGTAATATTTAATATGTTATATACTAATATCAAACATTTTCATATATGAGTATTTGGGTGTTCACATAAGAGTTATTGATGTTTAATAGTAATTAAAAATATTTTAAGTTAATAGGTACTAACTATAATATTGGCCATTTAAGGTGGTATTTCACATAGGTTCCCTAACCCTAAATTAAATTGTTCACTTCTACAACAGTGGATTCAGATTATTGGACCTGAACAATTCCGTGATATTTCAGTAGATATGATTCACTATAAAAAAAGGATTTGTTCGTTCCATTTTGAAGATAAATGTTACAGTCCTGGTACAAAAGTATTGAATTATAATGCTGTTCCTTCATTAAATCTATGTAATGATTATTATTTTATATAACTAAAACCAATCTAGTTAAAGTTAATTAATTAATTTTATTTTTAATAGTCAACAATGTAAATACTGGTGATAATCAGAAGACCAACAAATTTGCTCCTGATGATAATCAAAAGACTGATGACTTTGCTAAAACTTGCTGTGTTAAATCTATTGGTAAGTTAATAAACAGGTTTTTTTTTAATAGCTTACAGTACTTAGTTCATTACATCGGACATGAGGAGTGCCGATTTCAATATTCAAACAAATTACATGGGAGTTGTCTATCTATTAATCTTGTCTATGGATAGGTCCTTGGACTCGTTTCTTTGTTAATAAAACCCGTCGCAACGTTGCCATATGTGCGTTCTGATAATTTTGTAATTAACCCATAAACTGGGTTCACACAGTATCCGTTTATGTGCAATAAGAGAATAATAAGTAAAGATCTTAAAATATAATTATTTATCTTATTCCCAGTTTGCACATAGAAGAGGACGCCACACATGCAATTTTGCGGGGGTTCTGAACAGGCAATTTTTAAGATATTTTAAGAAAAAATTAAATCTAATAGTTAAAAATTACATTTTAAAAGTCCGTGTTAGTACCACTTTTGTTGTTGTATAATCACGATGGTATTGATAACGAAACCATTTTACTACTAACATTTTTTCTCGTGCTATAATATAGTTGTAATATTTGGGAAACCAGATTTTCACACAATGTAGTAGCACAGAATATAACAACCAGAATGGACACTAATTTTAGTGTACATGGGCAGAATAAGACGGTGGCGTGAAATGGTCGGCCAAATGTTATTGTTGTTATATTCTGTGATATTATAATTTATACTCAATGTTTTCATTTAAATGACTTAAAAGACAGTAAATCTGGTCTATTGTAATAAAAATCAATCCCCTCTTAAACTATTACAAAATTAATGAACATTTAAATTTATTTAGTACTCTCCAGTAACTATAATTATTTTATATTATATTTATATATTGTCGTCTGCAGGGAAAAACCTAACTATTTTTAATAGTTAACTTTTAAAAAGTTATAACAAAAAACCTAACTTTTCAATAGTGACAAAAACTAATTTATAAATTAACTATCTTTCCTAGACTTCCTACAATAAAAAGATACTCTTAAAGGTACGTTTTCACTTATGCAATCTTGGATTAAGTAGCTATTGATTCAATAAAACTATAGTTGGGTTTTTTTAGACTGCTCTTAAAATAACTAATAAAAATAATATAATTTTATTCATTATCAACTGTCAATAGTTTTTCATGTCATACCTAGTATTATAACAACGCATACGTAATCCTTTACTTGGTATTTTGGTTTGCATTAATGAACTTATAAGTGTTCGTAAAATGAAAATTGTATTAATAAAAGAAATTCTAACATAATGTATAGGAAAACAACAATTAGTTATAATATTTGCCATAACTAGAGTTTGTATCATTCCTTTTATCCCAAATGTTTATTTTGTATTTTAAAATTATAATTTTATTGTATTCTATGATCATAATTTTGAGTCAGCAATATAGCAAATACCTGCAATAAATCAATAACAAAAAAAATTATAGTACTCAGTATTAAGTCCCAATAAATGAATAAATTATATACTTATTGATAAAATTAATGTATTACAACAAAACAATTACAGTAGCAGGAATATAATAATATAATATATTTTTAATAGTTAAAAAAAAAAAAACAGTCAAATGTGCATAATTCATAATAAACAATAAAAACTATTAACAAAAATTAGTCATAAAAAGACAAGTCATGTAAAAAAATTCAAATAATAAAAAAGTAAACAAAATTTATATATTTTACAGATGGGAAAGGATATCTAATTTTCTGTTTTTTCTATCTTTTAGATAACATACTATTATTTAATTCATTAATTTAATTAAAAATACTTAATCAAAAATTTAAAAAAATTTTAAGAAATGTTATATCAAAATTGGGATACAGAAAATTAAAGGGAACATTATTAATTATTTTTTTTAGTTTACTGTCAACTTTTTCTTCTACCGTCAATTTAGGAAAATTTGTTATTAAAAATTGATCTGGCAGCACATTTAAATTTCCGTAATTTGAATTACTAGAATTTTGATAAGATTAGAAAAAAAAAATGATTGTTCTAATTGTTGATACTTGGAATGATTATGGAACATGTATCATAGGAAAGTTTTTGAGCTTCATTTCTTTTTTTCCAATTGATATTGCTGTTGATGAATTGGCAGAATTTGGAGATACTGGTTGGTTAACCTATAAAAAAAAAAATTATGTATAAATATGCAAGTTAAATAAATAATTTTTGTTTTAATACAGTAAATTATTTCTATTTTTGTATCCAATAAAATTGTAATTTTTCATAGGAATGTCTGAATACTTTTTGATTAGTCTTTATAAACTTTTAAAGCCAATTAGAATAATATGTGAAAAATATTATGGTCGTGTATAGTGGGATAACAAGATATTTTTTTAATATGAGGCAAATACATTTATTTTGATACCCACCTTATAACGTTTTTACACAATCCTCCTCAAATGAAGATATCTTTTAATATATTTTTATAAACCATATATAAATAAATAATGAAAAACTGATAGAATATAGCGAATGAAAAAAATGTGTATACACAAAACAAATACATTTTTTAACCTACCTCGAAATATATAATTAAACAATATGAATAAAATCATAATTGATTTGTGATATGGGTATTAATGTAGTTATTGACCATATCAAGGGTATCTAATACTTAAAACATAGGTACCGGGGATATGTTTTTACTATTAAAAATTATTGATGTAGCATGCCCGAAGTGTAAAGAAAAAGTAATCAATTTGCCACATCACTAGTCGTGTACATTTTAAGTACCCGACCATAAACCTGTGCACATAAAAATATAATCGTCCCAAACATAATATTAATATAATGATATACACTCACAAGTATTAGAAGTATTAACAGTTCACTGCTTTTGCTTTGGCGGCGTACTTGTTACAATTAAATTATTAAATGATATTTGATCCAATACATTCATATCCACAGATGATGAAACATCTTTTCATAAACCATTATAATAAATTAGGCAAGAGAATTGTTGTATCTGGGTTCGAGAGCATATGAAATACTCTGAACAATCCCAATGATATTTATTGAGGACATTCGCCAACTTTCGCAATAGATCTCACCGATTACAATTTATTACCTAATCCTTACAACTAAAACTAAAATAATAATTTAATACAAATATTTATATAGGTAGGTACCTACATCATTAAGAGATACAAACTTTCTGTAATTTGTCCTTAGGTACCTTAAACATTTTGCATTTTTTCATGGTCAGCTTTTTGTATAATCTTTTATCAAACATGTGTACACCATGATGAATATTATACTAAATTAAAACACAATATTAAGACAGAAAAATATAAAATAGAACACAAAAAATACAGAAAATTGGTAAGAAATAATTTGGAATATTAAACTTAGTGACGTTATTATGTTACTATTGCTACTCAGTGCCAACATAAATACAAATGTAAAAATTATTTTATTTTATTTCATTGTATTTTTGGCCCTACTGTTTCCTTCCGGTGTCATGGCCAACCATTTCACGATTTTCGGTCTCAAAAATGTCCACAAATTAGTAAAAATTAGTAGAAACACAATCATAGAATAAGGAATAGGGGAATAAGATGGGATTATTTTGATGGGGTAGCACGCACAAGTATATCATTTTGGATGGTGGGAGTGGGTAGAGCTGAGGTACCTTTATAAATAAATCATAAATCCATCAAGTATTTTATAGAATATAATATTAAATAATGTAATATTTATTTATGTTTTATACAATAAGTACCTATTTGCCCTGTGGAGGGGGCTAAGAATACCTCCACGGTTTCCTCATGTCTGTCGTAGAAGTCGACTAATTGAGGTTGCGTCAGGTCGACAGCCGGCATAAAACTTGTCGAAAAGGTATGAGGAGTCTTAAAATGGGCCGACCCCAAAATAGTTGGGAGAGAAGGCGAAGGAGGAGAGATACAATAAGTACCTATAATTAAACATTTTTTGAATAGTAAACAGCACAGTATACCTTGTAAATAGTAATACTTAATATATATATATATATATATATATAAACTACCAGTTACCACAACATTTACAACAAATTGAATACTTTTTAATAATATGTTAGGTTAGGTTAGGTTCTGAAAATTTTGAAAAAATTGGATGGTTCGATAAACTAGAAAAGTTCCCAATACTTTTATATTTATTTATCATCTTATAATCATTTGGATCAAGTTTACTAGTGAAAAAGTTGTTTAGCGCCACTGGTGGGCATGTGTTGTAAATAGAGCCGTAGAGATCGTCACCGGGGTTGCCGAGGAAAACTAGAGTCTTTGTGTGAAATAGTGTGTATTGTATGTGTACACGTATAGCAGGCCTTAAGGTGGTAACATGTATTGAGAAAATGAATTACCAACAAAACTTATGAGTTATATACCCTAGATAAGAAATAACTATGTCAAACTAAAGGTATATTTTCTTTTTATGTACCTATTGTTCTCGTAATAATAAGTAATTAATTTTTAAATTTTAAATTTATTTATAGATTATAATATGGATATATTTATTTTTTGTGCTTTGAATGCTTTAAATAATATTCATGAGCTGACTTTTTAAGATTATCACAATTATATTTAGTTCTATCCAAACCATTTAAAATACAATTTCAATTTTTACATAAGTAAACAGGAAAAGTTTTTAAATTTATTATACATTTATTTTAAAATCATATTTTGGACATTTAATTTTAAAATCTACATTTATTTCAAAAAGAAAAATTAAATATTTACCTATGTTTTGTTCATTAATATTAGCTAAAACATTTTTAGTTATATAAAGTCATAAATAATTGATAACAATTAGGATTTTCAGTTCTTATACCATGACTACTAACACTACCAAATAAACATTTCAAATGATAAATTTCATAGGCTCAAACTCTTTGATGGCATACTTCCAATGATCGACATGTAGGGATCTATCTCTTATCGCACTTCTTAATGACTTTCCCAATTCAGCATTGATTGTACTTGCATTGACAGAATCAAAAACCTTGTCCATGAAAAGATAAAACTTTGCTGTAGCTACAGTATTGGTCGGTATACTGTCTTTTGGAGCTAAAAAGTATGTTTAATATAATATTAGTTACTTATATTTACATAATAAATTCAATTAATATGCTTACTAATATCAGACATCAGTTTCATCTACGATGATTATATCCAATATTTCAATTAACTTGTTTATCAGTGGTTGCTCAGGGCCATCTAATGGAATCTCAGATGAAATTATAGCTAGAAATAAAATACATTAAATTATTAAACATTCGACCAAATACTTTTCAATATATTATAATATACTTAGGTATATTGTATTACACAAAATGCATCAATGTTATCAAGTGAGTAGGTACCTATTGCTTATTGGTATTTTCTTTTAGACAGAGATAACATATTATATGGTTTACCTAGTATAAAACTTATCCTAGTATATCTCTTATTTCTACATGTATAATACTATTATGATAATATACACTTATAATATAATATATACTTCATAATATACACCTAAATGAAATTTGTAATAATCTTAAATAACATAAATAGTAAACACCAAAATAAACATAAGTAATACATACTTGGTAATGATAAAATAGGCAATGAACCTTTCTTCAATCGAATAGTTCCCGGATTATAGCAGGAACTACTAAAATGTTTTGTACATATACAGTATGATTTCCTCAAACACAGTTTGGAAAGATTCTTCAACTTTATGTTCCCAGTTCTTGAAACCCATCTAGCGACTTCGTTATTTTCTCACCGATTTATCGCTTTTGCAGACAAGCACACAGCACTTGACGGATACCATAGTAGACAAATGATGTAGCAATAAAATATAATTAAAAATGCAAAAAAATTTTGGTAAAAATGAGTGAAAATGAAAAAAACTCGTAAGGCTGTAGATCACTTGGATATCAAATATAAAGTTCTAATATTTCATTTTTCTCAGGTTATAAAATTCAAATCCTTGTTTTGACCGTTTAATTTCGTTCATGGAGTAAAAAAAATTATTCCATGAGGTAGAATACTAGCAAAGAGACTGGTTAAAAATGTTGACGCGGGCGTCGGGTGGGCCATCTTTAGTTGAAATCATCAGAATGCAGTGCGTGGTGCGGCGTTGCCACGTCACTACCGCCGTTATGTCGGTGAGACGGAAGGAGGGTGGGTGACCTTGGTGGCTGAATCGGTCATATCGGTCACCGGAGTACCGAACAATGAGCATCATTTTTTGCTTTTCACTCATCTCGAGCACACCTCGAACGGTACCAATTATTTCCCTTCAATTTTTTTTTTTTTTTATATTACATCAGTTTTTTTTATGCCAGCAAACTGCACGTTTATTTACGTGTAACGAAAAAGAAACAGTAGTACTACTACAGAGGAATCACCGTACGCAACAGGTAATATACTTCACCGTTAGTTTGGTTAATTCGCCTACCCACGTTTTAGGGGGCCCGGTACCGGTATTATTTTACATGCATAGACAAGAGCCTCGAAGGAAAAACGCCCATGTCTTGTAGGATACAAGTAGTCCGATTTCGTAATTTTTTTTTGTATTTTCGACATTTATTTTTCCAACGTTAATTAAATTTAATCGAAAATCGAAGTTCAATCCAACCTGTAGAAACTCTTCCTTTTTCAAATTAAAATCTGATTATTCTACTAAACCTGATCGTTTTTCTTGTAAAATTATTTCTACTCATCGAAATAGCGCTATTTCGTTTTTGTTCCTGCGGCGCGTTGTTAATATAGCGCGCAAACCGGTTCGTGTATGTGCTACACAGGAAGTAGTGGAACGCACATACCAACAACCATTCCCTATATTCGCCGCGCGTTTAGAGTATTACCACACCTCGGACACTTTTAAATTAAAATTGTTAGTATACTTATCACGAAGAAACGTGACAGCCATATTGACATTTAGCAATAAGTGGTGACCACGTACTCAATGTTGTATATTGTTCCATCCACACTATCCTTTCCTGTCATCGGTATGTTCCAATATGTAGTCGGCCATTTTGCAGCTATTCGGATTCTCTGTCCCTAGAGTCCTAGACGCTTGTTCCACATATACGCGATCGAAATCGGTTGAGATAGCCCCCTTATTCGGGTGGTTACTTGACCGCACTTGAAATGAACATACCAAAAACAGTATAATTTTGGGTTTAAAATTAAAAATATAGTTTTTCTTTATTCTCGGAATGTTGTTGTTTTCGGGCGACACACGCCTACGTGGACACGCCATAATTTACAGTAATAGACCCAGTTATTCAATCTAATTTATTGTTCGAATAATATGAGTATTTGAAAGATAACGGAAAATGCACAATAATTAATTACCTATCATTAATAATTAATATTTGTTTTTCAATGTCAAGATAACACTTATTCGTCGAATAATGTTATTCGGTACCATAAAGCTGATCTTTAGTCTATGATCTGTACTATTTGTTTTAAATAACATTTATTCGACAAATAACTGCTGATAACATCGATTACAGTTTCTAATCACTGAAAACGGAAAAATAAATAACATCAACTATAGAGCCTTGATATAATATATCAATATATCTCTTATATTGTAAGAGAGTGACCAACACTGTTGTGATAGCAGCCTTTAATCGTCCAAAAAATGTATACAATAAACTCTTTAATCTCAGCCATTCTACCTGTAACCCCAACCATATTTATATCCGTAAATTGAAAATTTTATTTTATTGTATATAAATAATTTAATCTATAACTCATTTAATATTTGTGATTAAACACCAACTAAATCATTTTAATTTTATCAATGTTCAAAGATTAAAATAATATTTATATACATGTATAACTAAGGCACAAAAATTCTAGAATTTGACATGTTATTTTATACTTCTTAGATGTGTAATAGATTAAGTAAACTTTGTTTCATAGAATATTCAAGTTAAATAACAATTGTATTTTTCAGAAAATTATATACTTATAATTCATATATTATTAATTTAAATTTATAATTAAATAACTTAGTTTATTCAATTTTGGTTGATTACATACTAAATATGTACACCATTGGACCATTGGTAGATTCTTGTTTTTTTTTTAATATTTCTTTTTTTGAATTATCATTATCAATAATACAGTTACTATTAGTTTCCATAACAACATTATTTTCTGAAACTGGATTATCAGAGTTAACGGTTTTTTTTTAAGCATAATAATGTTAAGAAAGTGTAAGTCAAGCTAATTATAGAGTACTAGGAGTAGAGTTCAAAAATATCTTCTTGGGAGATTTTCTAGGTGTAATTTGTGGCTTCTGATGAACAAAAATTGAAGGAATAGATAAAATAATAGATAGATATATTAAAATTTTTTTTCCTATCTTCTCGAATTCTCTCTCTTGGTTATTATCAAAATGATTCTATCAATAATAAACAGTATTTATTAATATATATATAGTGATGTATTCATAAAATAATATGCATGCATCCGACATAATTCAAATTGCCCAACAAAAATTACAAAAAATTAAATAAAACTCTTTCTTTGATAGATTAATTTAAACATCTTAAATATACAATTTTGTGGTGTACACAAAATATTGGTTTTTAATGATGTGATTTAAAAACTACCCTTAAGGTTATTAATGCTATGAATACTTGGCAATAACCAAATGTTTGGTAAAATTTTAGAAAGATTAGTTTTTTATTAAATTATTTAACAATATTTTTGTACGCTACAAAAGCACAACTATTATTACTTGATCTCTTTCATATATCATATCTATTTAAATAATATAACCTAAAATGACACAAATATAAAATAGTTATTTTAAACTGGGTCTAAATAGTAATGCCACATACATTTTATTACCAAAACTAACAATTTACAAAGTTATTTTTTTAGAATAAACTTAAATGAAATGCTGCAACTATAAATTAAAATAAAATAATCATTTAATATAATATCCGGAATAATATCTATTTCTTAAATCATACACATATTACTTATTTATTTTGTTCATTAAATATATTTTTAAATTAAATTAAATTAAATAGATACTATCTAAATATATTAAGGACTTACTTCATAAAAATACGAGTTGTTTGTTTATTTCCATTTGTCTCTTTTGACTTTACTTACCCATATTGAACAGCGCTCTTTGTTTTTTTGGGAACACTTTTAGTGTGAACCCATTCTGTATTCTGTTGGAACACCCATAAGCCCACCATGATAGCATTCAAATAAAATCCAATTACTTTTTTTTTATTGCATATGACCATCGGCAATGGTAAATTTTATTGATAATAAATGACATAAAATAGATACATATACAAATTATTGACAACAAAGTATAGATAATTTAATTAATGATATTAACATGAAAAATAAATAAATAATTAATAAAATATTATATGTATGTAAACATTAACAATAACCATAAGAACTCTTATGTATTGGATTAAATTAAAACTCAAAATGACATTTGCTTGTATATTATCTAATGGACCTGTGATCATATTTCTAGGTTTGTCAGCCATCTTAGAGCATCTGGGTCTCCTTTATGCAGTTGTTCGATATCACCAATGAATTTAGTTGTTAGACACTTATCAATTATAATGTTGAATTTACAGTACTTCACCATAGGATTCAAGCATACCTCATTTATGCAATAACTTATTGCACATACCTTGTCTCATTCTGATTCTGTTTTCAGGGAAAATTAAATCCTGGTACCTTTTGTGTTGATTTGTGATGAGAGTGGAGTTACAGTACTCCGAGTTTAGCCATCTTCTCCAAGTTTTTTTCACACATTCTTCTGGAACTTCCCATATTGGGTTTCTAGATTTTAGACTATTGGACGGATGTTCTTTAATATTTATAAGGAGTGAAAGATCAGTTAGGTTTTTATTTTTACCAGTAGGTTCTTAGTATAGTTAAGTATTGGTTTAGTTCATAGGTCTGCTGGGACTATGTTTGACAGAATTGAAAGCCACACTTTGTCTGTGTCGGTTTAACTGATCCTGATATTATTCCCATGGTGAGGTTAAGTTGAACATCTATATTTTGGCAGTGAGGACTTATCACCCAAGCAGGAGCCCAGTATTCGCCAACACTATACACTAGAACTAGGGCTGATGTTTTTAAGGCACTTGCGTGACATCCCCGAGTTGTACTGGCCAGCTTTGAACTAATTTTATGTTCTGGTTTTCATCTTATTTTTAACATCTTTGATCCAATTGCTATAATTTACACATTAGATATAATGTTAATACAACAGCGTAGGTAGGTATAAAAAATTGGTTGATAGGTATGTACTTATTATTATATTATTGAATATAATACAGAAAAACAATTTTTATATTATTGATTATTGTTAATCCAGACATAGAGTAAAAAAATGTAATTTTTGTGTTTTCAAAAATTGTTTTTTCATTTATTGACAAAATAACAAACATATAAACATTGGTGTATGTGGAAAACATTATTTTGGACGTCCATAATCAATGATAACAGCCAGCCAATAGAAAATGTTCACTGAGTTGGCCACTGTTTTATATATCAAGGTTCTCTAACATCGACCAATGACGATCGAGTAAATTTGTGTAACTTGTCCATTGTTACTATTTAACAAATAACTTTTGCATTGAAATACACATAACTTTATTCAGTTAACTTTATTTCTCGAATAAATACAATGTGGACAATTTAAAAACCGATCCTTAAGAGTATTATTATTTTTTTAAATCGAGGCTCTTAAAAATACACTAGTTTCAAGGGGTTATGCATAGGTAATTTTTGAAACCCAGACAGGTTCCTATTGTCTTTACGCGATAAGTAAAATATCGTTAATGTGTATCCCACTGTGTGGCCTACATGTCCACATGCGCAATATACAATTCATGGTGATTAAATAAAAAAAAATATTAAATTTATTTTCATTGATTTAGACCTAAATGCCTGAAAAAATTATGGATACTTACAATATTCCCATTTTAATTCTATAGGTATAAAACATACCTATTATGTTTTATTTTTATATGACAAAGATTAGCAAATTAGCACATTTTCAAAAATTAAATTCCTTTTTATGATTTGCAAATATATAAGAACTCTGTTTCCAACCATATCTTGTTAAACACCTACATAATTTTATTATATTTTAAAATTTAAAATCGGAAATTCAAAGTAGCATTAATTTTTTCAGGCTTTTAGGTCTAAATCAATGAAATAATAAATAATTACTTTTAACCGCTATAATTAATTTTTTAATTTTAAATATATTATTATTGTTTGCATTTTGATCTGATATACATGTATTATAACAAAATAATGATAACTGAGTATTTGTTATCAATTGTTATAATAATTTGAAATGCGTATATTAACAGAAAATCCACGTTTCATACTTAAAATGCGAAAATCTACAATAATAAGTACAAACAAACAAAACACGCATAACAGATAGATAGTGGACAGTCGTATACTTATTTATTTAAGAATATAAAACATAATCATTATATCTCTATTTTAAAATCTTTGTTGAATGCCCACAGCTACAACACCAGAAACAACGATGGCAGAGCGTCCAAATACACAAAGTATAATAAAATCTGTGAAGGACAAATCTTTGCGCAAAAAAACCATTGCCATAGAAGCGGAAATAAGACAGAATCTCGATCTGGCAACTATGTTGGTCAACACCCGTCGAGAGGTTAGAGAAGCATCGATAAGCCAGCTTCAATCAGATCCGCTGTTGCGGGCAGCATACCAACGGGGTATAGATGATGTTGCAAGACAGGAAGAGTTGGCCCAAACGGCACTGGCAGAGTACAATGCTTTAAAATTAAAAAAACCAGCTCGACATTAAAATTAAATATACAAAATTAAAAGAACTCATGATTTATCCATTCTCGATTTTCATTATACCGTTACATCACAAAATTACTAAAAATATACAATATAATTTTATAATCTATAATCACAATCTATAATATTTCAAATACAAATTATTTTTATGTAATAGGTAGATAATGTTTTGAGTAAAATTGTAATTAAATAATATTTATTTTACTCTCTTAAATTGTAATAAGTAACAACAATTTTGACTATAAAATAATAATTATATTTTTGAGAGTATCATGTATCTTTTAATTTTCATGTATTTTTGATATTTGTATTTCATATCAAGATACTTTTTTTTTATAATATATTGTCGAACCCTGTATGTTATATTATTATATTATACTTTATATTATGATAATATATATATATATATTCACGTATTTCATGTAACATATTATGTATTCTATCCTTTTTTAAATTTATCTTTGGATAAATTGTCAGATAAACTTTGGTGTTTCTAAATCTGGTCCAAATAGTGATCGCTTTATAGTTCTTCCATATTTATTATTTAATTCTTTGAATTTAATGCAATTATCTACATAGAATGTAACTCCAGTTCATTTTTATTTTTATTTTTCATAGTGTACTATGGACTTGGTGTTAAAGATCCAAATTGTTAATACATTAAATTACGATTGGTTGATTTCCAAAAATAGTTTAATATTTGATTTTAAGCCTAAAAAATATTATTTTATCATAGTTTATAGTTATAAAGTAAAAGGATATCAATATCCTTTACTTTTCAGTATTGAGTATAGACATAAGAGAGGAGCTGGCAATAATGTTGAAGGTACTATTCCATATTTCAATCTAATAAATAAACATTAATCTTAATAATAAATTTTAATAAGTGTATTGTGTAATGTATGATAATTTTTATAATATTGGTAAACTAATTAAAAATCTGTCTGATACATAATTTTGAGGTTTAAAATGTTTTGAGTAAATAGTGTAATATGCACTAATGTGTAAATATTCTAAAGTTTTAGTTTTCTTTAATTTTGAAATATTGGTTAGGTAATTCATCCCATATTTGTCAACTGTAAATTATAATAATATAATACTCAACATTTACATATTACATATTTCATATGAAAAATAATTACTTACATACATAATATTCATTCAAATTATTTTTGCAATTGTTAATTGCACATACTTTAAAAAAATCATGTTTTTTAATTAATAACTTAATTGATAATAATTTAATTTTTTTTTTTTAATGTGAAATCAAGGTAACAAGGAATATATTGCAACACTTCTAATCTGTTTTTAGAATTTACATAGGAACATTTGTTCTATAGCGCTGGAGTAACTCATAAAAATAGTCAAATCATGTACAGAGATATTTTAGTTGTTATTGGTATGGTGACGTAATTTTTTTTATAGGATAGAAGGTACTCTATTTTGTTGAATTGTCCCAGTATCCTTAACAATAGTGTAAATTTTACTCTTTTTTTATTTAAATACATCACTGGTTAATAAAAATATTTTATTATTTTTTATAATTTGATTATTTATATTTGATGGTTTGACCTAATACATATTAATGCAAGATAATGTTTTGCACTTTTGTACGAACCACAGTATAATAACTCCTATTGTATATTATATGTATAGCACATATTATACCTATAATATAGGTACTAAGTATTTTCACCATTAATATTAAATTTATTTTCAGTACATTCAGTTTCAAAGTATTTTCATCATAAAGATATACCTCTAACAAGTTGACGTTGTAATGAAATTATAATTTAAAATATTTAATTTTTTCTAGTGGTTAAAAATATAGATAATAGAGTAATCAGGTAAAAAAAAAACCTATTGATGGAGATGGGTCTATGAAAAACATTGTAACATATAGTTTATATACATATTACATAACCGTAAGTTATACATATATACATAACCTAACCGCCACTGATTATGTGTGTCGATGAAAATATCTGATTTGACGATATATATTTTTTCAATTTTAAAATAAGCATATTTTCTTAGACAATTTAAATACTAAAATATATATAATCATACGAGTATACAATTATGTATGTGCTCTAAGAAAAAACTCCAATATACGAGCAAGTTATTATTATTTTTTTTAAATTACAATATGATACCATTTAATGGACGATTTTGGACGATCGACAACTTTTGATGGGTACACTATAATGCCAGCTCCTTCCAATTGAATTTATGATCTGCAGTAGCAAACGGAATAATGGAAAAAATTTTAGCTTCTGTTATAGGATATCTATATAAGGCTAATGTACATTTGTCGGATGCTATTTGCACTTGACGAACACTGTAAGCATCGGTTCAATTCGAACAGCTGATATTTAGCTATTCAAAGTTACCATCATTCTCCGGATCCTCAATAACCCTTGACACAACTTTTTAAGCCATTTAAACGTATCTATATAGTATAATGTTTGTGAACCTAACATAATCTGTCGAGTCTAAAGTAGGTACCTACATAGGTACACCTAAGAACGATTGAAATATGTAAAATCAAAGTTTAAAAAAACATAATTTGTATTTTCTAAATATACCTAATATACCTAAATACAATTTTTAACCTTGAAATTATTAAAATCAAATTTGAAAAGAATTTAAAAAAAAAATAATAATAATAACGAAAATAAAAATACGTTCGCCGTTCATTGAAAAATGATAAAAAATTTTCAATAAAAAATGTAAGCAATTTATAATATCTAATATAATGTATAATATATTGTACCTATACCAATCTATTAGAATAAGATCTATTTTATCTATATTATATATATATATATATATATATATATATTTAAATATCTACGGATTGTATGCCGGACACATATTATTATTCAATCGTAACGTGGTGATTTTATTTATTTACAAAGTACTTATTATAGGCGATTGCGAATTCAGATAATCAATTGTTGACATAATTTTGTTGAACTCTTCGAGTTTTTTCGGATAAACATTTTTTAACAGGCACAAAAAACTTCTCAGCGCATCTTTATTGTTTGTTTCTACACATATAAAGAAGACCGTGTCATTATATAATAATTATTGTATAGGTACCTATTTGTGCTCTACAGTATAGAAAAATATGGATTATTATTGATTTTGATAATGATTTTGAATGACGAAAGATAGGATTTAATGCAACGACAACAAAGAGTGAGATATGATTACCAAAGGTTGAAATAATTTTGTCAATGCATTCGTCATTAACTTTGTTTATATCATCTGGCGTCAACTGTCCGCCATTATTATTACTCAATTTCGATAGGGTTTCATGATTATTTTCCTGTAAATACGTCACATATTTATGTAGTATCGTGTATTTTCTGTAAAAACTAATTAAATCGCGTAACGAACTTCCGTAGTCGGCTTGAAACTTTCGACATAATATGTTGTATGTTGCAGTAGATTATTGTCGCACCTAATATTGCCACTGAAAAAATAATTTAAATGGAAAAATAGATAAATTGCGATGATTTATAATCACATTAATAACATATTAAAGTGGAGGTGAAACTGCAATTCCCTAAAAATATAATCATTTGTTTTGAATTAAAAATTAAAATATACATATTACTTAAATTGTCAAAATTAATGTTACGAATGAGCCAATATCTCGCATTTATATTTTATAGTACGAATTACGAGTTATATTATTTTCAATTAAGAGGACGCCATACCACACCGACTGTCTTTCTACACGCGAAACATGTTTCGGGAAAACTGAATTATTTTAGCGTATAACCTCTATAAAAAAATTCAAAATCATAAAATGATTTAAATTTGTATGTAGGTGATTTTCAATAAAATTGTTATTAATCGAGTAAGACTTAAAAATAGAAAATTCTGCTAAATTCAATGTCTAATATTTTCTAATAATATTTTTTGATAATTTTATCAAAAATCGCACACGTATAAAATATGTAGATTGTTTTACGTTGTTGAAATTTGTTAGTATAGATATAATTGTATCTATAAAATTGTATACCTTAATAATTGTAGGGTCATCAAATGATAAAATCGGCCAGTTTTTCATAAACGTGCATCTCCCGAAATACGTTTTTCCTAGTTTTCAATAATTAATTATTAATACTTCACAATAAAAATATATTACTGGTGTGGACTATTCTTTAATTACTTCTAAAATGTATTTATACATATTTTTAAAATTGCCTATACAGAACCCCTTGAAAAGTGGTTGTGTGTGGCGTTCTCTCTAGTTCTAAATATATCTAACGTAAGTTTTTAAGGGACACCTTTTATAATTTTAAGCGATCTCGTAAAAATTCTCATACATTTTTGTATTAGGTACCTATCTATATTCTATATAGAATGTATAATTATAATTTATACTGTATAGGTAAGTATGTAAAATTATTGGCAGAATGCATTATTGGGATAGGATATTAAAGGTAAGATTATGTTTTTGATTTGTGATATTTTGTATATGGATCTCGATAATCTGTAGATAATAAAATTTTACTTATTATTTAATAAATAATTTTTTACTATATTAAATAATCATCATATAAACAGATAGATTTAGGTAGGTACCTATTTACATTTTCCTAAATTTGTTGTTGTAATAAATAATAGCATTAAAGTCGGGCATGATAATTCAATGGTGGAATTATTTTTTAAACAACTATATTTTATATTTAAATAGAATGAAAATAGATATATTTTTCTTCAAAATTATTTAGGAAAAACGACGACGTTACAGCATAGATATATTAATTTCGTCTATAAAATTGGTAATGGGTCAATTTACTCTGATATTAAAAACTATAAGGTTATGATACAAATGCTGAACGTAAATATTGTAAATATTAACAGTTGGTTAGACGGAGACAACAAATACGGGTATCACGTCCTCTTAATAAACAAGTCGTTAGTTTTTGAGTGATATTTTAAAATTGGTATGTGATATAATATTAATAATTATATATTTTGTAGATATTACTACAAAATTAAATACGAGTATACCTAACCAGTCATACGCGTGTGCAAATATTTCAATCAGAGCAGTCGTGTGTTTTATTGTACCTAATGATACCTACATTTTTATTAAATAATGATTTTTTTTTTTAATTATTATTTTTTAAGAGTTGAAAGCAAAGACAAATAATTACGAATATACAATTGATTGTGTGAGTTTAGTAGTTATTAATTAATAAAATAATAATAAATAACGATTTACAACGAATACAAACCTGACAACCATCATTATAGTATTTTATTTATAAAACATTCAGTGATTCGCTTTTATCACGCTCGTCTAATTTTTCCAGTGAATATTTCTTAATTTCTTTTTTTTTTTAAAGTCGAGATACTTAATGTAATTTTTTTTTTTATAAATTATTATTACAATTATTGTTAATATTGTTATCATTACTATATTTACCCTTGTACATTTTTAGGGTTTTCTTTTTTTTTAAATGGTAATGTATAAAACAGCATAATGTTTATTATTCAAAAGCACTTAAAGTTTAGATAAAAATTGTGCGAAAGAACGGGAAATAATTATTATATTACCCAGTATTACTCTGCTCTTTAAAACTACATATACTAATAAATAATTAGGTAATAGGTAACTGTTGGTTAAAAATTCGATATGGATACATTAAAATTTTCAGAATAATATTCTTCGTCAAAATGTAAAGTTAAAAATATAATATGCCATTTAAAAAAAGTAGTAAAAAATCTAAGCTTTTTATACAATTGTAGTGAAATAAGTAGTGTCTCTATAATAAGTATAATAAATATAAGTTTACAAAAAATACAAATTAAAAAAAAATTAATATTCACATACAAAATTAGTTGAGCACGATAATAGAAACATCCTGTATTTTACTGATTACTTTACACAAAAAACAATTTTTTTTTTGTAAATTTAAGGTGTTTATGATTATAATTTTCTGAGTAACAATGATATTACCAAAATCTATATTTCATCAGTTGATCGTTATTTTATGAGGAAATAAATGATAACTAAGAAATACATTTAAAAAAATTGATCAATAATTATAGAATTGATTTTTTTTTATTATAGATAGTTTAACAAATGATTAAAGTATTGGTATAAATATTCAGATCGTAATATCTAAAAATATTAATTTTATTACATTAACAGTGTGAAAAATACAACTAGCAGAAATATTGAAATATTACAGATACCGTGCATCTAAGCAGTATTTTGATTGTAAGATGAATTATAATACTACAGGAAATTGGAAAAAGCTTAATTATAAATAATAGACATTTATTATTTATCTATTTCATTATAATTATAATTTTATTTATTTATCACATTTTTTCAATTTTTTTTTTAAATTTTCTCTATTCTCGTAAAATATATGTTTGAAATATTTTGGTCACTTTGAATGATCAAGAAAGTAAAAGTTTGAATGAACAATTTTATATTTGCGTAAATATTGCTTTTACTATTAACAGGAGAAATAGTAAAAATATATAAAGAACATATTAAAAAGAAAAAAATATATTCATTTTTCAAAATGTTGTTCAATTCTGTACTTAGATTCAAAATATATTTTACCTTTAGGGTCCATAACCATTAAAAAATAAATAAAACACGATCCTCGGGTAGGGTAGTATATAGTATACTTATTATAATTTTAGATTTGAAAATAAAGATAAATATAATTTAACGCTGAGCGAAGTGCGATAGGTATATATTATTTTCTGATTTATAACAATTTTCCATTATTTTCCGCAGTTCTCCTTTACGCTTCAGAAAAATATTAGGAAAACCAATAATGACCTATTTCCCTGTGGAGGGGGCTAAGAATACCTCCACGGTTTCCTCATGCCTGTCGTAGAAGTCGACTAATTGAGGTTGCGTCAGGTCGACAGTCGGCATAAAACTTGTCAAAAAGTATGAGAAGTCATAATAAGAATATAGGCGAGTTTTCCCATCTCGGATGTTCGCGGGGAAAACAAAATTGCGTACTTGGGTGTGAGATAGCCTAAGGGACCAAGTGACCAGTACCAGCCTGACAGCGGCTGCGGTAGCCGTTCCATCAGTTATATGTGAGGGTCTACCCAACAGCCGTGATGTCGATGGTGTAGGGAAAGCACCAAAGTGTTTTGGGTTAGATTCGCACTTGAGTACGCAGGATGGGTTCAAAGTGAGAGTAGGTACGTGGAATGTAGGAACATTGACAGGTAGGAATAGGGAGTTAGCAGAAGTTTTGAAGAGGAGGAATGTGAATATTTGTTGTGTGCAAGAAACAAAGTGGAAAGGGGAGAGAGCAAGAGA